>JAFELO010000877.1:529990-543252 GCA_017140195.1 Eumaeus atala
TCTTCTTCATTGTATGCAGGTACAACAATGCTCAAATTTACACTATATTTGTCTTCAATCCTAGGAAATTTAATTTTATTCTTAGTCTTAGGATCATTGTAAGTCTCTTCCTCCTTCGATCTTTCTATTATCGGATAGGGTTGGGACGTAATGGAAACAACCGAGGACACCTGCAAATCAGTAAAGGACAAATGTTTTATAACGTTTTATTTTAATTGAGCCTATCATTTCTGTTGAAAAATTACTTACAATGATCAATAAGACTACAGCTATTAAAGCACAGTACGTAAATGTAGAATAAAATAATGCAAATATATCCATTGTTTACAATGTTTCCGAATGAGTATTGAAATTATATTCTAACACTTTAATATGCATTACTAGCTTAACTTGCTATGAGTCCATATGGAGGTAATAAATTGAATTTAATATGTGGTATATTATCATTTATTACTGTTAACACTATTTTTCTCCACGTATGTGGTACATGGTTAATAATTTCTTCTTCTTTATAAGCTGTCAGCCTGTTGTTACCTTTGACATTCTGGCAGTTTACACTTTTTATTCTAAAACAAATTTCGAACGGATTGACTCTACAATTAAAGAATAATGATTAAAGTAAATATAACAAAATGTTGAATTTATTTTTAGAATCGGCGCGAACCAGAACCCTCATTTGAAGGACAGTAAAGTAAATATTTATATTTATGTACCATTTTTATGTTACAGCACACAGTATTTTCAAAAGTAAAAACAACCGATCTTCTTCATGACACGAGGTTGGATTGGAAGGTATTCAGCCTAAGCGAGAAGATAAACACAATTAGTCAGTTATATTTAAATTTTTCTACATAATCACCATCGAGTTCGATTCACTTTTGCCATCTCCCATTTAAAGCATTTAGACCTTAAAAAAAAAACTCTTGCTTAGAGCCAAAATATGCGTCTACTGCTGTTTCGACCTCGTCGTTTACCGAAAATCTTTGACCTCCCAAGTGTTTTTCAGGTTAGGGAACAGAAGGAAGTCCGACGGTGCCAGATCAGGTGAATAAGGCGCATGCGGCAACAGTTCAAAGCCACGATTGTGGATTTCAGCCATTGATTGCTCAAACGTGTGAACACGGGCATTATATATTGATGGATAAAGACTTTCTTTCTGAGCATTCCTGGGCTCTTTTATTTTATTTCCTCTCGTATACGACGTAGTAAGATACAGTAATCAGAGTTTATAGAATGACCCCTTTCAAGATAATCAATCATAAGCACACCCTTCCAGTCGCAGGATACTGAAGCCATTACCTTATTTTCCGACAAAATCGCCTTAGCCTTTTTAGGGGGTGCTGAACCAGGTCTTCTCCACTGTTTCGCTTGTTGTTTCGTTTCTGCCGTACAGTAATGAACCCAAGTTTCGTACATAGTAACAAATTGATTCAAAAAATCATCTGCATCGGCTTCAAATAACTCTTAACAATCACATGAAATAGTCAATAGCATCCTTTTTTGTTCAACTGAAAGCTGTCGCGGAATCCACCTCGCAGACAACTTGTAAAAACCAAATTCGTTGACTACGATGTTTTCAGTTCATAAGAGATGCCTGCAATCTCGCCGATCTCTCTATTTTTCAATCTGCGGTCTTCCATAATTAAATCCAGTACTTTCTAAATATTTTCGTCAGTAGTGGACGTCGAAGGCCTGCCAGAGCGGGGTTCATCTTTCACACTCTCTGTACCACGCTTGGATTCTGCTATCCAGTTTTTGACGGATGTATAAGACAGAGCAGAATCTTCTAATGCATAGACAATATCATCATAGATAGCTTTCGGTGATAGCCTCTACTTATGGTACTTAATGACGGCACGCTGCTCGATTTGCTCCATTTGCAGAAACTATATTCGATTGCTTTGTTTAAAAAAAATAAGTAAAATTACCACTAATTATCGCACACGTTTCCAACTTCGCACAATTAACTAGCTTGAACTGAACTAAATGATGTGGGCAAAGTTGATTTTTAGAATTGATTGAATCTCTGTTAGACCGAGTACTTCTCAATCCACCTAGTAGTACCTAAGCGGTATACTTTTAAGGCAAACGAGCAGTCGGAGTCTTATGCTGGTCCATAGACGTCTGCACAATTAGAGGATAAGCAAATGCATACCTTTTTTTAATGCGACAGCATAGCCATCGTCATTTGGCGGCTGCGGCGGAACGAGTGACAGATACTGCCACGGTAGAGCGGGCCCCACTCAGCTTGAAAGCAGATGGCACTATCGTTGGCTTATTCTATCGCTTTCCTCATATGATATCGGCTTTATTTATGTACAGATATGCCGTCCGTACTCGACCGTTATTGATTACTGAAATATTGTTTCCAAGCTCTAGTAGTAGTCACTAGAGTAGTGCTCAACTCAAATGGCTCTTTGGTACGCTGAATAGAATCGCTATAAACAGCAGTACACTTGCAAATAATGATGCAACTTCTTAGTGATATAATTACTTTTATTTTCATTTTTTAATCCGTGTTCTCTACAATTTATTGTTTACCAATTATTCACAAGTGGGCGAAATCAGGCTAAGTTTATCAACAAGTCTCCTAAATATAGTCTCAAGTAACAGGCTCTTTATCATCTTACTATCAGACTGACAATATATGACAAGGAGGTTTACCGTTCATTAAAGGGTCCGAGGATGCTGAAGAATATACGTATATGAGCAGCAGTATTATCTACAATTAGCTATGGGTACTATTAGTAGATATAGATAATATGTATATCTTAAGATAATGAGAAACATGCATACAAAATTCCTTCCTCGGCTCTCCCCTATAGGTAGTCACAGAGCGGTCAGCGAGATATTTCACGTATTCATGTGTAATAAACTAAAGAAAAAGAGTGTACGTTAGATCACACGAACAAAGTAAAACTCATATAGTTATACGTATCTGTAACAATCTCGTATGTATACTCCCCACACATGCGTAAAGAAGCTTTTAGTGTCCTATCGAACATTCGTTTCGTTTGAGTTTCAGCGAAAAACGAGTTTTGGTTTAGTTTCGGCTTCGGTGGTAAACCTTCCGAAACTATTACCGAAACCGGAACTGCATTTGGGAGTTCCTGAGCTGTGGTTTGTTGTTAAATTTCATACAATCGACAAAGACATTTTGGACTGGCTAGTGTTTGCAGTATTTTTAGATAATGTTTGTTTTTCACAATTGATATATTTTAAATTTATAGCAGTAAACAATATTATAATTTTAAAATACAACGCGACGATGCGAGTAACAGGAGATCGGTAGTCTTGGCGTTCATTGAAAGAGGCCTATGTCCAGCAGTGGACCGATAAGGGCTAATAATGATGAACGATGAAACAATATTATATATAATACAATTAAATAACAATACAACTTGATTTGCAATATTTATAGTAGAATCAAGTTCAAAGAAATATTTATATAGCTCACTATCTAAACATTTTTAATGGTTAATTTAATTTGGTAATACAATACTCAAACTAACCTTAGCTAGGTACTTGGTGTACCTATAGTTACCTATAGTTACCTACTATTTCTTTAGTAATATTATGAATTCAGAGTTTCAAACTTCAGTTTAACATCTACTTATCACGTTCAGTTAGATACATGTGTAGTAAGGTGTTCCAGTTCAATGAGGTACTTAGGTAAAAGTAAGCGAGTAGTAAGCGAGTAGGAAGTTACGTACGTCATTGTTTATTTGTTACGCAAAATTAACACTCAAATAAATAAGTTGGAACATATGTATATCTACTAAATACAAACACTACTAACAGTTTTATAAAATTAATATTTGATTATTGTTTTTCGATTTAAACCACCCCAAACTTAAATCGACAGGTCATAGGTATTGTTTCCAATAAATAATATGGGGTTGTTGTGTTGCGAAATTGTCGTAGACTCCATTATACACGTGATTTGAAGTTAAAAAGTGTGTGTGAGTTACACGCGCTTGATGTTATAGTCCTTTATCGTAGCAAGATCCTTTTGTTAGGAAAATTATCTTTCGCCTTATAATACGCATCCCCCATAACCTAAAGATTTTGAACTCTGTATAAATGTGGACGTAGTTATTATACTTAGTAGCAATAAATTTTTCGCTAGCTATCTTAAGTTCTCGTGACGTTATTTTATTAGTTTTAGATTTTACAGTAGGCATATCGATAAAACATATGCCTTCAACTGGTATCTCAAACAAATACATAGGAAGTACACATGGAGGCCAAATATCATGCTGTGCAATTTTGGTTCATATAAATATTAAATAAATATGTGAAGTCGTATTTGTCCTAGTAACGTACACCAGATTGAATTAAATTATCTAATTTCGTAACATTTTCAAATAAATAATCGTTACGCCGCGAAAAAACTTTCAAAAAAAGTTTATCAGACAGATATTTCCTTTTAATTTTTTATTCACAACTCATTTTCTAAAACATAATAGCAGCAGATTCAATAAAACCACCACATAATCTTAACGATTGCTTTTGAATAAGGTCTAGTTTTTCAGGGTATTTGGACTGGCATTAGCAAAAACAGTACAACCGTAATCCAATCTGCTTCTAATCACGCTTATATATAATTTCATTAAATGAATAAGGATGGACACCCCATTTATAACTACGAACACAACATAATAAAGTAATGTACTTGGAATATTTTTGATGTTTCATTAATAAGTTTATTCCAATTTAATCTGTCATCGAACCACAGGCCCAAAAACTTAACGATCTTTACAACTACTAAAGTGACTTACCTAAGTTTATATTAATACGAGGAATTCGATTTTTCCGGGTAGCATTTTTTTAAGGAAAATTATCTTTCGCCTTATTCTACGTTTGAGAAAAAGCGACGCTAAAAAAAGGTATTTCATAAATTAAAAAACTAAAATACAATAGCTAACTTTTAAAAATTACTCTCCTACTTTTTCCTAACGCGCTAAAAGAAGCATAACTTTAAAAATAAAGAACTATAAAAACGAGTGTGATTTAGACTACACTACCGAAGGAAAACTTCTTTGGCAATACGAAACGTAACTGTAAATACCAGGAAGTGGGATGCTGACTGAAGCGGGATGCTGAGTTAGGTACCCAGCGCTACCAGTACTCATTCTCTTAATATTATATTTTGTAGAGTTATCAATATAGTTGCCAATACGGCGGAGTGTCTTCTCGTTTGTCCCTCTATAACATAAAGAACCGGGCTATGAGAGGAAAAAATGTCTGTCCTAACTATTCAATACGTATTCATTGATTCCTGTTAAGAAGTTTCGATTTCGGTTTCGGCCGACACTGAGATCGTCGCCGAAATTCAGTTTTGATTTCAGTTTCGGTCGGAAAACCAGTTTCAGCCGGACACTAGAACTTTTACCTACTTCAATCAATTTGTATACCCTGTGTTACTGTACGGGCGCGACGTACTTATTAAATTTTGATCATATTCTTCTTTTGTTGTGTCACCAGTAGTCTTAATTAAGTAGTATCTTATATTAGCCTCATAATTATTACATAAGTGAGGTTCACGAAGGAGGTAGGGGGAGTTAGGCATAATATTTTGTCAATCAACTGGAATTTGCTCACTAGTTGCTTAATTTCTCAATTTTCGTACATAGGAAAGATATGCTAAAAAAAGTTAATTACTATTTGGCTAGCTTACAACAAACTTACTTCAATACTAGGTCCTAAACCAGTGCCACGGATCCCTCAACACGCATCTGTAGCAAAGGTCGCTACAGGGCAATCACCCTCTTAAAGCCTAACAGTAAAATAAGTTAACATGTTCCGTTATAACACAATTAGTAATAATATTCTTATACGAGTATATTCTTATATATTTTTGCTCCATTCAGAGCGAAACTTAATCGAGCCGTCCGTAGAATTTCCATTTTTATTTGTGGGCTACGTCAGTTCAATAGAAACACCGGGATTCAACCGCCGCCGCGCGCCGCTCGTCGCCCGCCGCACTACAAGCGTTTTATTAGCCTTAATAGCGTCTTCGCATGTTGACTCAATAGCTCCCTTTTATGTCTTCCACCCCTTTACATCTTTCAGTTTTTACGGTTACTCGTCCAAAATGCGTACATTGTATGATCTTTATTGAAAAAGCCTTGCGTAACTACGAGCCCGTTACTTAATTTCTAAGAAATATATTGATGAAGTGTAACACAATAACAGACAACTTACGGTCAGACTTTTTTCATTTAGGTAATAAGGTCAGACGAATTTACGGGCTGCTTATAATATAAATATGAAAGGTAAGGATATAAATAAAGAAGACGTTAAAATTGTGAGCTACGATCTTTTTGAAAAGCGAAGCTCGATCCATCAAAATTGCACTTTATCTTAAAATATCGATACTGAGCTCCTAGCATTTGAACCTTGAGAAATGTAATACGTATTGAAGTTTCGTTGAGCATTTCATAGAATACGTAAAGTAAGTTTTGCAAGTATCGCTACAGCTGCGTTAATCTTAGCAATCATTGGCAATATGTATGTCATACACCAAGCCCACACGTCGCTATAATCAGTTTCCCTTATAACATTTTTTGTATTCATATTTTTTGTGTGTTTTTCGTAATATCTATATTTTCAGTAGACATGGCGCCGTATCACTGTACTTCTAATGTTATAGTAGTTGGGTTGGTTTCTAGTAAGTCGTCTTCAGTGAGTGTGCCGCGAACTTTAATAAAATTAGAATTTTAACAATAAAGCAATGTTGTAAAAAATCGAGTTTCGCTCCGTTAGGAGCTAGGACTACCAAGTCTTGTCATAAATATTTTGACAAAGAAAAAAAATGTTTTTCTAATTGTAAATAACATTTATTAATTTTATAGTGCGTTAGTTTAATACATAAATATAAAACAATTTAAAATATAAAATTTTATTCGAACTGGTCTCTTTTGGCTGCAATGCAGTCTTTCAAACGTTGAGACCAGTTGTCAATAGAACTGCGCACTCTAGCCATGAGGAAATTTTTCACTGCCAATCGTGTGGATCGTTTTAGGGACTTCAAATTATTATTATCCATAATCCAACAGATTAAATTCGGGACTAGATGAAGGGTAGTCTTCAGCTATGATGATGTCCCGCATATTGGTTTTAATCAAGATTGGGTGAATCGAGATTTACGATCTGGTCTCGAGTCTTGCTGGTAGGACCATGCTTGGTTATTGAATATCATGTTATTAAGGGGATTAAGTACCTTCTCTAGAATGGTATTTTGATGCACTTGTGCCGGTGTCTTGATACCTTCTTCACATAAATATGACTCGATCACTCCCTCATAGCTAATCAAACCCCTCCAAATCATCACTGCAGTCGGATAGTGCCCACGTTGCACTCTGTCCACAAATTGATAAGCTTCCTTAGAGCTTTGAGTATGAATACCATAATTTTGTTTGTTAAAATGTTGCTCAGTTGTAAAAACGATGTCATCCGTAAACAATGTTTTTCTGGGACGTCCCTTTGCGTACCGCGTCATTAGTTGTTTCGATTTTAATACCCTATTCATCATTAATTTAACATTTCAGGAGTAACCAGCGCTTCTCTTATAGGCTGCAAGTCCTAAGTCATCTCTTAAAGTACGCAGCATGAATCTTCTAATGAAGGTAGCACATAGATTCGGTTATCCGGGATAAAACCTTTTGCTCTCGGACAGGATTTCTTCGAATTCATTCCCTGACCGATTCGACAACCTTATTTGTATAAACACTACCAATTCTCATTGTACCTGTGCACTGTTTAAAATACAAACAACCACAGAACATGGGAATAAAACAATCGCATCCGTTAATGAGCGATTCATACAAATCCACAAAGTACACATTGTAGGTACTTCTTTTATCTCGCGAAATAACGAATAAGCGATGTTGACGCGGGAATCGCTTCGGGAATCGTGTGATTGGGCTGTGGGCGGTGTGCACACTGCTCACGCGTGCTGTATTATTTGTGAACTGAGTTTTTTTGTTATGATAAAACCACTTTTACGGATTGTATCGCGGTTTATTTAATTATTTATTTAGCTCGAGGTTTCAGAAGCTTTACAGCAACCATGGACACGTGTGGACATCAATATGAGTTTTTCCAACCAAATTACGCAGCTGTGATACCGATAAAACACAGAAGTTGAGAGCGGTTGACGTAGTGGTAAAGTAAGCGGTGTTTGTCTGTTGCATGTATTATTGTATTATAAAAAAAAATGTGCATATTGGCCCAGACACGCTATTTAAGTTCATTCTTTTATAGTATAAAATATACTATAAAAGTTTACATAATAAATTTCTAAAATGTGTATCTAAACATTCTTTAATTTATAAAAAATAATAAATATATTTATTTATTTACTTCAAGTCCTTAGGGCGTAGGGGCGTCAACCTTTTTTGCGTGGTTTGATAAGTCCACAGTTTATTACATAAAAATATACATGAAGTATAAAATTATGTTTTTTGATCACAAGTCATAAAAATAAAATTGTAACCATTGTACTTGTCACCAGTGACGTTACAATAGGGCGGCTTGACGATAAAGTGGCCACTGGCTGGAGCCTCCCCCGGGCAAAACGGCCCGCTAGTGCAGGAGGATCCTAGAGCAGTCGGCAGTCCTGCTGCTGCCAGTCCAATAAAATGACGTCCCGCTGGCGCAGTAATTAATAGCTCGGATGATCTGCGCGTGTTGCGCCAGAGGCTGCGTTTTCGAATCCCGCCCAGGTCATGGATGTTTATCTATGTAGATAGGTACTATATGTATTTCTACGAGATTTTTAAACTTATAAAAAAATATTAAATATATTTCGGCAGTCTAACACCCGTAAAAGAGGTCCTTACTGTACTCAGTAGGGTCTACTAGTGTAGCCCCACTGTGCGTCAACGTAGTGTGATATTAATATAATACGTATTACATGTAAATGTTGAAACTACTGCTGGAAACAAAACGTATCACCGGTCGGAAATGTAACTCCGCAGCAGTACATTGTGTACACCCTGCCTATATAATTCCGCAGCAGTGTACACCCTGCCTACATAATTCCGCAGCAGTGTACACCCTGCCTACATCATGTTGACACGAATATCAGGAGCGATGAACCAGCTCACAAAATGTCGGCTAAGTGTATCCGTTCATTTTATGCGTCGCAACGAGGTTTGATTTGTATAAAAGGTTCAGAGACGACACCCAATATGTAAATACGTTTAGAATGCCTATTAATGTATCTGTATAAACTCAGGGTTACTATATTCAAACATTGATTACGTAGTAAAAATCAAAGTTGTATGTAGAAAAATAATAATAATCTGAAAACGAAACAAGTGTCATAATAGTTTGAATCACTGTAGAAATTAAATTTCAGCAACCTGATACAACATTGAAAATCACACTGCAATAGTTTAAGGTAGCTCCTGAAGCCGGCCACGCTTTAGCTGCAAACACAAAAAAATGCATACACATCCACATATACTCCTACATATATACTACGCGTACACTGCTGCGCTCTAAAGTATTACCCCCCTTCCGTCGCAGTCGGGAGAGTAGAAAAGGAATTGAAATACTAATCTTAAGTACTAAGCATAAATATGCTTCATACTATTTTGTGGCCGAAACTAAATAAGACTTAGCGAGAAGCTAAACATTGTCACCTCCACCTCGTAGCTACAGAAGCATCCACACGATACTCACAACAAGAATGAAGCTGTCGAGAAGAAAAGGTTATATCTACCCCCCCCCCCTTTTATTCTTTATAAAGTCAATAGCAGGCTCTAAACTGCCAACGATGAGCCAGGGAGATGAGTGACGCAATAAAGTAAATGACAGGGTCTAAACTGCCAACGATGAGCCAGGGAGATGAGTGACGCAATAAAGTAAATGGCAGGCTCTAAACTGCCAACGATGAGCCAGGGAGATGAGTGACGCAATAAAGTAAATGGCAGGCTCTAAACTGCCATCGACGAGCCGGGGAGATGAGTGACGCAATAAAGCAAGGAATGTTCATAACTAGCAGTACCTAGAGGTTTATCCCGCGTGCCACCTCCAAAACCGCACCCTTACTTTACGAAACTCCACCCGAAAAATTCGTTCGGCGGATGTTTGCTGGCCTCCAACAAACCCACTTGTCCAATTTCAATTTTTGAGGTATTAAGTTAAAAAAAACAGCACGACAAATGCTGTAATGTAAAAGGCCAAGTTTAAAAGAAAACCTCCATCCATATTTCAAACAAAACACTTGTGTAAATATGCGATATAAAAGATTTTAAAGGTACAAAAAAAGCTAACGTTTGTAGAAAGAATGCTCCTTTGCTCCTTCGGAAATGAAAGGAAAACACTTTGTTCCAACATGAATTCCCGGCCACTCCGCGGAATTGAAATGTGCTCCGGACGAACTCCTCAAGTTGAACATTCTCGAATCGCGGACGCACTCGTCGTTAGATAGCGGACGGCGGAAGCTTTACGAGCCGCACGTGTTGCTCTGTGCGTTTCTTGCTAAAATCTTCGCGAAAGTCGAATGTGAAGGAATGAGGTCTGTGACAGCTCAATGGCCCTTGAGGGTTCGCCATGGGAGGCTCTATCTTGATATTTATGGGCGCGTCAGGCCGATGCGGCTGCCATGAACTTTTAATAATCACACAATCAAAAAATTAAATATCACACAATCGTGTTTTTTCACGCCTGGGTTAGAAGGAGGGTAATGGTTTTGAAGCCTATCGCCTGAACGACCAGTTCGTCCAGGTAACGCGAGTGACACCAGGTAAGCTTAAATATATGTTAGGCAGTGGAGTTTTTATTTTTCTGTATACTGAAACGATATAAGGCAACTGCAATTGCGTAGCTTCTGAAACGTCGGGATTGTTAAACAACTAAATAAACCGTTATAAAATCCGCTGAAATAGGTATATTGTAATGTGTATCGCTCGTGTATACATTAATGCGGTTAAAAATGTTTCATTATTTGGTTGGTTCATTGAATGTTGTCAGTAATTCAATTATCCTTATAGTGTTTTTTTTTGTCATGCGGGGAAAATGCCTTTATGTACCATTCTATAGTCCCCGGATGAATCGGGAGAGTGTCCGTCCAACTAAAGACACACTAAGACACAAGAGAGCCATCGGCCGCTGCAGTGGAGTGCCCCGGACATGTCAGCAACATGAGTCCACAGTGAGTGGCCCGTCTTCAATACGAAAGCTCGTTTCATTTTTACTGGCCTTTTTATTTATAGTATAGATGTGATGCTCCCCTTTTCACCTCACCTCACCAGCGGGCCACCGGTACTCAAAAACTGCAAGAACGTGACACCGTAGAAGTCACTTTACGGCGTTATCAAGTGAGCGAGAATTACCTCACCGGTCGTGCCGACCCAATTTCGCTGCCACCTTGCCACCCCTTACTACATCCCCCTTACTGCCTTGTGCGAACTGTCCTACAGTGGAAGAGTCTGGGCGACGGGCAGGCCAGTAGGTCTCCTTGTGGGGGCATCACGTTCAGCAGGCTTCAGCTGCCTCGGACCCATCTCTCTCGAGCATCTGTTTACAGTGTCATTCGCATGTCTATTCAATTCAAATAGAGGCAATAGATCATAATCAGTTATTTACTTACACTTATTCGGATCAGCACAATAACGCTACGACAGGGACTAAGCTTGGTGACTGAAAAACAGCAAAAAACAATTCTATTGCTCAAAGTCATGTTTGGTACATGACGGCCATTGAGATGATAGACTTAATTAAATTTCGTTTTATTTAATGCAGTGAAGTTCGAATAAAGTTTCGAGTGCTGTGACTTCAAAGAGCTGCGTGAATTTGTAAAGAAATTTAATAAGGGCCAGCTTGTTATTACGTAGCGAGCGACGTTTGCCGATAATTAGATGACGGCACTAACATAAGCGTGTAATTCTAATATCGTAATATCTGAGGAAGCTGTCTTGTTGATTGAGTACAAGTGGCATTATATTGAAGCGACAGATATCTATTTATATCATAATCTCGCGTCACAATGGATATCAGTCCTTGCTTAACTCCGAAACGTAAGAATTAGTGCCATTCTATAGAAGGCGTAAGCCTATCGTAGGTTGTTTGAATGCGGTATCGCTTCGAAACGTTGGTTACAGTATGAGGGGTCAAACGAGCAGTAGCAGCCTTTAGGTGTTTACCTACATCAATGGGTGCAGCAGAATCAGAAGGGGTGCAGCCAGGTTGCCTCCTCAACCCCCTAAGGGAAAGCCGCGCTCTCACAAGTCGCAAGAAATGCTATAACCCGTTAACGCTATAAAACGTTGTTTAGTGACGAAATTATTCATTCTTATACGAAACCGCTAAATAACTCGAGTCATGTTCTAATTCTCGTCGGTTCATTAGGTTCCAGGGAGTCGGAAATTTTGATAAATTCCGTGAGCGTCTTCTGAGTAACAACGAGTACAGCGTTTCCGATGAACAATATTTCATAAAAGTTATTAGGCAATTGATAAGGAAAGTATCTGCAGGTGCTATGTGTACAATGGCGCCGCACCGGAGAGGAACCCCGCCCAGTCCTGGACGCTGTGTATGTGGACGTGGTCTACTGGTAATCATGCTCAACCAAAGACCTAAGGTTCGGTTTTTCAATTTTGAAAAACAGTTACGTATCAGGAAGTCGACGGTGATTTTAGTTTAGCGATCGAAGAGAATACCTCTGACTGGTGGTGTCTGTTACATGTTAGCGAAACTTCGTTTCAATTCGTTGAGTTTTCTTTTTATTATAATACCTATAGGCGGGGAGGGGGCGGGGGGAAACAAGAAATCTGAGCCCTTTGACCTCTACCCATGCGTTGCCCTCCTTTCCTCTTTACGTCCAATTGGCCAAGTAAGAAATAACGATGATGTGAGAAGATTTATGGGAATAACAATACACAGGAGAATATACATAAAACATTTATTGATCTAATACAAATTTATTTGCTTATACTTAATATTACAATGAGCAACTACTAATTATTTAATAATGCCCAACAATTTCTCTCCTGCTTCATTAAAATATGCATAAAAATAGCAAGAAATGCTCCATTTCAGGCTCACGCGGCTGGGGCACGTTTACTGCGGATAAAGAATATCCGCAAAACACAAAGTTTAGGAGGAAAGTGTTGGACGAAGCAGATAAGTTGTTTGCTGTCAAAGACTATACGCATCTTGGTTTCCCTCAACACCTTTACAGTATATTGTCTTTGTATACAATTTAAAATGCATAATTATTAACATCCTGCGAAAATTTATATATAAAT
>JAFELO010000877.1:543297-578889 GCA_017140195.1 Eumaeus atala
AGATTTTAGAAATCTAATAAAAAGTATTAAAATTAATTATAAAACAGTTTCATGTAGTTAAGTTCGATTTTTGGGATTAAATACTGATCAGATTTATGGTCAATGACCATAACAGCCCGTGTTATAACATAATATCCTATTAATGTTGTTTGAAAATATAAATTATGCATATATGTCATCTTTTTATTATAAAACAGGAAGTGTTTGAATATTTCTATCGTTCAAAAGAAAAAACTTAACGTTTTTCACGTTATTAGAATACTACACTGTACCTACAAAGTCCGCTACCCACCCCGTTCCACCATTATTCATTGTTGTAGTAAAAGCGATTTTTACATAGTTCTCCGGGCTTCTATAGTCGGCGGGCGCTTCTCGACAGTATGTCGATATTACTTGGCCGCGTCTGTCAATTAGACTGATATAGTTTTGGTCACACAGCTTTCCTAAATCAAAAGTTGTGAAGCGTAAAAACAAGTATGTACCAGCTGGAGTTTCTAATTCCCATTCGCAAGTCGATTTTCTTCTATAAGTATCGGGATAAAGTGGGCTTGTTACTCTACCGAGTTCATTGTAAAGTTTACCACCGCAACCCCTGCCTTTGTCAGTAGTGATATAGTTGAGATCATAAGTTATTACATCTTGTTCTTTTACGTGATGGTGTAAGAGCATATGTCTACCACTGGAAAACAAAGGATAATTATCGGGATATTCTTTCGCTATTTTTAAAAGTAAAGGAGAAGTAGTAGCTTTCCCATCAAAAAATTCTATATATACTTTTTCGTTCCAAAAAACTGGAGAAACGGACATGAAATAGATGGATATAGTAAAGTTTTCGGGAGCCGTTATTAACGTATAGCAATCTTTAATAGTCATATTTGTTACCGTTCCGTATACATTCTGAATTCTGCCTTGTGGCTCCGAATAGTTTCTACTGCAAAAACTAACATATGCAATTTCAATTTCAACACCTTTGTACGTAGTAGTTGCATCTGAAGAAGTAATTAAATTCATATTTATACTACCTGTCAGATAAAAATCAACTGAATGATTCTTACCACATAAGATAAATCTTTTTGGAAAAATAATACTAGATTCGTATATATGTGCATACTGGATTAAATCGCTTTCGTCTGCATTCCAAATATAGTCTTTACCTATTGTTAAATTGTGAGATTTGGTGCTACTATACAAAATAAGTTTATCTCGGTCGCATTGATCTCGAAACCCAGATTGAAGATCCAAGTATTTGACACGCACATGTATCATAGAATACGGCTCTAAGCTTGAATCCAAATAATAAATGCAATGAAGTCCTCTTGGTATGGCACCACTTCTATAACCAGGTGAAGTAATAAGTTGCGGTTCTTTTGAGATCGTATACACAGACTGACCGCAAGTTGAAGGTATCGATGATAACGTGGCTTCAAATCCAGAACTTGTTATATCACCATCAGTAGATAATATAATGCTCATTGTATTCCCTGAAGATGTAAGTATAGGGGGCAGATCATGGCCACAATATTTACTAATAATCATGCTGTTCGGATTCAATCCATCTTTTAGAGTAACATAATCACAATCACATTTACTGGTGCCTAATGCTGTTTGATTGACATTGAAACAAGGTGCTATATGGAACGAAGTGAACGTTACTTTGATGACAAAATCAGTATGTGCTTTTATATTCCAATGGCAATCCAAAAAATTTTCGTATACAATGGCATTATTTATTATAGGCGATCTTAAGACGTAGTTGTTACTTGAGGTTAAATTAATTTCACCTCCGCATCCAACTGATTCAGTGAAACTGAAAATAATTTTAACTTTAAATCCTACAGATTCAAAATTTCTTTCCGATAAAAATTGTAATATCATCTTATTTCCTTTGCTTTTAACGTAAGTCGAATTGATACGACCACAAATCAATGCTAAGCGCTTGTCAAGATTTATGTATGCCCCCTCGAAAACTGCTACATAATCACTATAACACTCATAACTACTCCCAACATTTATGTAGTCAAATTTTAATACAACTAGTTTATTTTTTGTTGCTTCTATTGACCAAGTACAATTGGTATTGTCACCAACTCTATCCAGAGTTATAGCTGTAGGATCTGTTACTCGTCCACCACACGTGTAAATGGTATATGATATTTTGAAACCTCTTTTCTGACTATACTTATCTGTTTTAAAGTCAAGTTTAATTTTGTCTTGTGCAATTATGGGTCGTGGATTTTTATTTCCACAGTGGACTTCATAGATATAGTTATAATTATTGTCGGCACTTATTGTTAAGTTGTCAAATTTGCAATCTGGGTACGGTCCTTCAACATCAAAGGTATCAAAGGTAATAATTATATTCTTTGACGGTGCTGTTATTACATATTGACAATCTAAAGATGGACGATAAGAACCATACGAGTAACCGGGACTATACAAATATTGTTTTTTTTCTGTGGCTACAAAATGACCACCACATATTGGAGTCCATTGGGCTTTAAACCCATCTAAGGTAATGTTAGCATCACTTCTAAAAACAACTTTCATTAGATTATCGGTGGAATTAAAAGCTGGGGGAAGATTACGACCACATAGTCGTGCCATTTCATTGTAAGTATTATCTTTCCAATCATAAATTATAACTACATCTTTAGTGCAATTAACTTTATCTTCTATAGCAAATCGATCGATGAATTGTAATGTTATTCGAAAACCTACATCTGTTTGAATTTCCCAAGAACATTCTTGATTTTCTTTATAATTCTGGGGATAGTTTGGAGAAGTAAATATTCTTTCCAATTTAGAAAGGAAACCTCCACATGGAACATTGACTGGTTTAGCGAATAGTTTTAAATTGGTGCGGCTTTGAGCGCCCGAGTGGTATTGTATATATGTATACATGAATGATGAAACGAGAGGATGATCTGGAATTTTATGTTTACAATAATTCGCCATAGTTAACGACATCTGCGCCATACCTTGATTAACCGTTACGTATTCATCCGAACATTCTAAATTAAACGATCCTTCTAATTTTAGTTCAAAACGAACATTATTTCGAGATACTAGAATCCAACCACACTCGATAGGCTCATCAAACATATCGGGTACATTTAGAATATTTATGGGATCATTAGAATTTAAAATTATTACGCCACCGCAAGGTTGCAGTTTCCACTTAACATTAAAAGACAACGGCAAGGTGTGTTGCACAGCTTTGAATTTTAAAGAAGAAAATGGTATTCGTAAAGAAACACGTGTATTATTACCACAAATCTTTCGAGAAAACATATTATTATAAATTTGAGACTGAATGAGGATGCCAGAATCAGTGTAACGACAGATATTTCTGTTTGATGCTGTTACATCTGCAGTAATGTAAATTGAATTGTATTGTGACATCATTGTAGTATTACTAACAACGTCGTTAATATATTGCCATTCACAAACATAAGACCTAGATAAATTTGGAGAATGAAATTCTCCTTGTATACCATTTAGTTTTCCACCGCACAACGCTGGATTATTTGAATTAAATTTCGCTTTAAAACGATTCATTTTATTTGTCGTGAAACCCATAAATATGTAAAACGATAATTTATTACCTGTCGATTCAAAAATCTTTGGTGTGTTCGAAGAATTCGTAACATCAGTCGTGTCTATTATTTTTGAGGAAAATGTTTTGTCATTGAAAGCCATAAATTGAAAATTAGGATTCATATCTTCAATTTCGAGATGGACTCTTCTATTTTCATTGGGCAGCTCAATAATCCACTGACAATATCCTAATGATGTTGGTCGTGGATATCCTGGAGTAGTAATGTATCCTTCTGAAGTAGTAATTAAACCACCACAAAATAATTTCGATGAATTAAAGGAGAATTTAAATCCTCTGTTGTTGGTCATATCACTATAAAAACTTGGTTTACCTATGTACAGTTTAACTATAACTTTGTTTGTATTTGTTTCAATTTGATCAGTATATTCATTAACATCACTATCACAAAATTGTTTCAAAAATCCCATAGCTGTTTCCTGCTCAGCCGGGATAGGTTCTTCAACTGTTATTTTAGTTTCACATTGGATATCAGATTCAGGTAAATCCACATCTTTAAATAAAATCTTTATGGTATGACCAGGTGTAGATATTATGTGCCATTCGCAAACAGTACCTTCTGGAAGTGTTGACATGTGTGGATAATTAGGAGATTCTATCTCTCCTGATTCTGAAATTACGGTAGCACCACAAATGTCTATTGATATATTAGCTTTGAAACCATTTCTAGGCTCAGGTAATTGAGTTGAATACTTAACAAATAATGTATTACTAGTTGTCTTTATAGTACTGGGACGTTTTTGACAAAATATTCCTTTGAGTGGCGACATACGCGATGATCCATCACGAATTTCGATGGACTCTGCATCACAATTTTGCCTTGAATCTAAATCGAATCTGTCAATGAAATCTATTCGTAGTATTTCACCTGGAGGAGCAGTAAACTTCCATACACATTCCGTATACGGGTTTGGTATCGAAGGATAATTTGGAGAACTAATAAGCTCCCATTTATGTTCACTATCTAGTGTGGATGTTACACCACATTCCATATTTTTTTCTTCATATCGTAACTTAAAGTTTTGGTACATAGGATAATATCGTCGTGGTGTTACATATCGAACTAATACATAGTTACTGGAAGACACAATTTCACTTCGGTTTTCATGTGCATATCCACAAAATTTTCCATTTCCAAGTAAAGGAGATTCATTTGAACCTCCGTTTCTGATAACGACGTATGTTTGGCAAATGTCACCATTTGTTATGTTAAATTTATCAAATTTTAGTTTTATTGTTCTACCTGGTCGTACTTTTATAATCCATTCACACGTAGGTTGAATGTAATGTAATCGATTATCATATGGGTTTTCAATTACTCCTGATTCGTTATCAAGAACACTTCCACATACTGAATTAATAACAGCCATAAATCCTTTTCTATTCAATGAGTGATCGGTCACAAAAGTAATTTTTAAATATGTCGATGCTTCTATTTTTTCGCTCGCATTTGTAGAGAGGCACACGTTCTCTTTCAACGCTGTCCACTTTATAGGCGAATACGATGAATAGATTGAAACATAATCGGCTAAACATGAGGATGTATCCTCTAATTCAAAGTCCAGAAATTTCAATGTTAAATGATGCCCGGGTGTCGATTTAAAAATCCACTCACAGTTTAAATCAGATTTATATACATTCGGATAGTTTGGTGATTTAATTATGACATCTTTATCGTCAGTAACAAAGAGTGTTGTATTTGAACCACAATTTACCGATCTGGCCAAATTCAATTCATCAATGTTTCTATCTCTTTCCGTCCATTTAAGATAAAATATAGCACCTGTATTAGTTTCATCCAAGTTGAATTGAATAAAAACAACATTCGACGTAGATTGGAATATTTTATCATTATTTCTTAATATTCCACATAATTTTTCTAAAACTGGAGCATCTTCATCATATCCATCATATATAATGAGTTGACTATTGCACACTTCTGAGTGCTTAGGTATTTCTAGCATTTTTATACTTATTATAATATTTCTTGACCCCTTTACAGTTATTCGCCATGTATATAGTCCTTCATTTTTATACGTATACGGATAAAGTGGGGAAGCTATTTCTCCTTCGTTAACACCAAATATATCATTTCCATGTATAAATCCGTAATGTAATAAAAATCCTTGTCCACTTTTGACATTATCACTATGAAATTTGATAAATAATTTCGATGAACTTGTTGTGTTTGTTGGTATACTAGAACCACAGTAAAGTGCTAATATCTTACCACCGCTATTGCTTTCTCTAACTTCTAAATAATCTTCATTACATCCTTCAGATTCATCTAAACCGAATTTTTCAAATGTAATATATACTTTATTGCCCGGTGATGTTTTCAAAGTCCACTCACAATCGATATTCACTGGATATGATAACGGATAATTCGGCGACGCAATACTTCCTTCTTCGGAAGTTAATTCTCCTCCACAAGCCGTACTTAAAGCAGTAAAGTGTGCTGAAAATTGACCTTCAGTGCTATTAGTGTAACTTCCAAATTTAATCGTTAGCACATTGCCATGGCTGACAATCATAGGGGGAACTTTATTGCCACAATATTCGTCTATTAATGGCGATTGATCATCATCCCCGTCGTAAACTCTAAGAAACGACGAGGGACAGTTTCTGTTCGTTGCAATTTCCAAATTCCTAGGTATGTTAAGATGTTGTATTGTCAACTTAATGTTTTGATTAAGATTCGGTGCGATGATAGTCCAAGTACAATTTCTATTTATAGAGTTAATATAATTATTATTATTTATGATTCCATCGTCGTGTGCCGTAATAATAGCACCGCAGACCATCCTAAAATTAGCTAAAAATCCTTTTGCTGTGCCATCATTATTTGTCGAAAATTGAATTTGTATGAATGAATATTGAGATTCTATATTAGTTACATTGGATCTTGGACATATTAGATAAGAATAGTTAGAAGTTAAGGTTCTACCACTATCATATATTTTCAGAGAATCATCGCAACGATCGTTTGAGTCTTCATCTGAATAAAGGTCAATGTCCACGAAATTGAGTTCAATTCTGTGGTATTTTGGTACCGATATGTACCAAATACAGTCTATGTTATTGTCGTAATTTTTTGGATAGTTTTTGGAATGAATACTTCCAGATTGCGATTCAACAAATCCGCCACATTGAGTATGCTTCGAGTCAAAATGTGATAGTAAGTAGATATCTCTGACCGTTGACCGCTTGATTAATCTTACAAACATAAAATTTGATGTGGATAAGACTGTAACTTTTCCCCTAAGACAAACTTTTGTTAGCAATGGAAATGCCGCACTTTGACCGTTATAAATTTCAATAGCATCGAGTGTACAATTTTTGGATTCTGATAAATAGAAGTCTGAAATTGTTAACTCCACGGATGTTCCCGTAGGTGTTTCTAAAAGCCATTCACATTCTATTTCACCATTAGTCTGTTTAACATCACTAAAATCAAGAGATCCAGAGATCTTTTGGATATGACTTCCACATCCATACTTCGCCCATTCTAATCTAAATCCCTTGTATGAATAGAAATAACTCGCAACAAACTTTATCTGAAATGAATTAGTTTTAGAAGTCATTGCTCGTGGTAAATTTGACCCACAAATTTTATCTGAGAAATTTCCATTAAAAGTTTCTTTAAACTGTAAATAATCTAGGTCACAACGTCTACTGATAGAAGGTCGACGAACATAAACACTATTTGAAAGGTGATATCGGTAGAAAGGGCTGTTAGACAAATATGACTCAAACAAGCT
Source organism: Eumaeus atala (assembly GCA_017140195.1). Taxonomy (NCBI): domain Eukaryota; kingdom Metazoa; phylum Arthropoda; class Insecta; order Lepidoptera; family Lycaenidae; genus Eumaeus; species Eumaeus atala. Next base: position 550,675 of record JAFELO010000877.1, read on the forward strand.
AAAGTCTGAGAAAGTGATGTTAATGAAATTGCCTTTAGGAACAGTTATTGTCCATAAGCAATTGCTTTGCAAAGGATATTTATCCGGGTACCCGGGACTTTCAATCACTCCATAGCTGCCACTAATATTATTATTGCAAACTGTTTTATAATTTAAAAGAAAACCTTTTCCTGTCAAATAAAAATCCGATCTGAATTTTACAAAGGCGTAGTTGTTTGTAGTTAAAATACTAGTCATATTTGCTGATTTGCAATATTTACCGAAACTTGGGGAGTTCGAATTTTGACCATCAAATATTTCTACATAATCGTCTGAACAGCTTTCTGTGTCTTCTAAGTCCAAATCAGTAAAACGTATTTCTATTCTCGATCCTTCACTTGTAACGATTTTATAAAAGCATACAGCATTTTCGTCGTAATTTTGCGGATAGTTAGGGGATGAAATGGAGCCCGAATAACTATTCAGCGTTCCACCACAGCCTCTCAGAGTACCATCAAATTCTATTTTAAAGCCTTTACCGGATAAATAAAAATCAGAGTGGAAATGTATGTATAAGTGGCGAGTAGTTGAAACAATCAATTTTGTTTTTAGAGTTCCACAAAATTTGCCAATCAATGGGGAACTTTCAGACAAACCATCTCTTATTGTGAGATGATCACCCAAATCACATGTTTCTCGTATCGGTTTTTCGAGGTCAAAGTCTGATATGTTGAGAGAAACCCTTTGGCCAACAGGAACAGTAATAGTCCAAGTGCAGTCCTTATTCGACGCGTACTTCTCTGGCCAACCAGGACTGTATATAAATCCATGTGTTTTTATATATAAACCTCCGCAATGAGTTTTCTCATTTAAAAATTGGTATGATAATGAAAATCCCGATTGTTGAATAGAATTGTCTGATACAAATTTAACACCAACAATGTTTGACGTGACTGTTATTGCTGGTGGTAAGGAAGTACCACAATATTTACCTAGGGTACTATTTGCATACTCTGCGTCTATAATTTCCACGTAGTCACTAATACAATTATTCATGTCTTCGAGGTCAAAGCGATTCCATGTTAATTGTATATACATTCCAGGTGGTGCCATTATCATCCAAGTACAGGATTGATCATTCCTGTAAAATTGGATACTACTTGCTGGATGATTAATTATACCAGTGGATTCTCTATAGATACCACCACATTCAATATCGATTGTGGTGTAATTAGCATAAAATCCACTGCCTGTAATACTTGCGTCGGAGCTGAACTTAAGGTACAGGTAATTATAAGATGATATTTGGGTGGGTGGAGTAAATTCATTACCACCACAAAACCTTCCCATTAGAGTAGAGTTTATGGTAGGACCATCCCTGATTTCTACATTGTCGTATTGACAATTGAAATAGCGATTATCTTCAATATCAAAGTCTTGAAATGTAAGTTGTATCGCTTTACCCGGTGTAGTGGCGATGATATATTCACATTGAGTCTGTTTAGGATACGCAAGGGGATATCCCGGAGATTGTATGACCCCACTGTCGCCGAATATAGTATTATGACAGACTGCTTCATACTGTAACTTGAAACCACCTGAAGTCATAGTATGATCTGACTTAAAAACGATATATAAGACATTTCCCGAAGATATGAAAGAATTAGGATTTGTCTTGCCACAGAATTTCCCAATCAGTTGCGAATCTGTTGATGCGCCATCGTATATACTTAAGTGATCATATCTACATCGTTCTGATCTTTCAATATCAAATAATATAAATTTTACGCGAATTTTAGTATTCGGTCTAGTCCTAATTTTATATTCGCATAGTAAGTTATTTAAGTAAGAACCATCGTAAGAAGGTGAAACTAGTTCACCACGACTATTAGAGAATAATCCACCGCATCCTGGCACACCATCAACCGGAGCGTACGATATTTGGAAGCCCTTCCCATTCCCGTATTCATCTGAGTGGAAGTGTATGAGTATTTCAGAGCCTGCAGATTCTAGGGGAGCGGGTTGAGTCGAATTACAATATTTACTTATAAGTGGGTCCAACGTCCGAGCCCCGTCATAAATAGCTACGTAGTCATAGCTGCAATTGGCGTGTGTTTCTATGTCTAGTTGGTAAAAGTGTAACTGTATTCTCTTACCTACTGCTGTTTTTAAGTGCCAATAACAATCGCGATTTGGTGGATAGGGACCGGGCGAACCAGGTGAACTGATGTGACCATATGTCGTAGCGTCTAATTCACCGCCACATTTTGGCAGTACGCTGGTCCAATGTAAAGCGAATCCACTTTTTGCCACAGTGGAGTCTGATCTAAACCAAAAGTACAGGTTGTTATGACTAGATACTATATTGCCACCGTTTGGAAATGTGTTTCCACAAAATCTACCAATCAGCTGGCTCGCTGAACTACGACCGTCATGGATTTGAACAAAATCGTAGGAACACTGCGCATGATATTCTAAATTAAATTTACTAAAAGTTACGTTTATTACCTTTTCTGGCACTGTATGAATTACCCACGCGCAACGTGCATTATGTACGTAACTATTATTGGATATTGGATACGTTATACTACCTTCTTCCGCGTCAAGAACACCGCCACAGGGTTGCGAATGCGATTGACAGATATTGCCTGAATATAATGCAGTACATTCACATCTGTAGCCTCTATCGTTTTCCTCTAGTCGACACGTTCCTCCATTGAGACAAGGATTGGTAGAACAAAGATCGTTATGTCTGTCGCAATGTATGCCGCTGTATCCCTGGTCACAGATACACGTGTAGCCTAGCCTAAGGGAGTGGCAGCGTCCGTGAACACCGCACGGGTTACTTTCACAGGTTTGAGAGGAATTTTCGGATTTTGAAATATAGCATCCGTGTATGCCGACCCCATCTCCTGTCATTCCATAGGGACACACACATTGAGCAAATTGACTACCGAGTGCTGATGTTTCTACACATTGAGCGGATGGATGACAGCCTCCATGATTTATAGCACATGAGCCCTTCCAAGTACAAGACACACCATTACCTTCGTAGCCGGCGGGACATGACCCGCAAATTCGTGAACCAATTGTATTATGACACGAAACCATGGGACTCGTGCTACAGCCACCGTTTGGAATTGTTACACATTCGTCTATATCATAACACGCAAATCCATCTCCTTCGTAGCCTGGTGGACACTGGCCACATTTGAAAGTTCCAGGCAAATTTATACATTCGACTTTCGGTATCACGGAGCAGCGTGCACCTTGTCCAGACGCACACTCGTTCACGTCATTGAGACAAGCGATGTTCGTCTCATTGTTTGTCCAGCCTTGATTGCAGAGGCACTTAATGCCATCACCTGTAGTGACTGGAATACATGTCCCGTGTCCACACATTTCAAAATCACCACCGGAACAGTCCTTCGTCTTTCTTGTACAGTCTAATCCAAACCAACCTTGTCTGCAGATGCATTCGTATGATCCTGGCGTATTTATGCATCGAGCTCCATTTTGGCATCCTAGATCAGTGCCAGCGTATATTCGACATTCATTTACATCTTCGTCACAATTTCGGCCCTTCCATGCCGATGGACATAAACAATGATAACCGTTAATCAAGTTAAGGCAAGTGCCGCCGTTTGCACAAGGGCGAGACTGGCATTCGTCGTAATTCCTACTGTTGATTTGGTTTTGTAATGATCTTATCCTACTAGTTAAAGTGTTGACTCTTCGAGCTAAAAATGTTACATTAAACATGAAATTATTGGACAAAGATGACGTAGTGGCTTCGAGTCCGTCGATTCTTTGTAATACTTCTAGTGGCACCTTAACATCTCGCTGCACTTGTTCGTTAAATCCGTTAAGTACTGAATTAAATGTCGTGTTGATGCCGAGTAAGTTCACATCTCCGATGTACACTTTCGATTGCGGACCATTGGGCCTAATATGAATGTTTCTGTCGTAAGCTGGTTCTAGAATAAGGTCACCATCAACAGCTTTGATTTTTGGCCTGTTTTTATACAAGTCACACTTTGATTGCACTAAGCACAGATACACTATTAATAAACGAGCTACTAGAGCCATTGTCCACATGCGATATAATCTGTATGTGGCCGCTGACTAAATGTTATAATTATTTTCGAAATGACTTGATTAGGGGGCGTATTTACGCCCATTTCCTTGATAATGGAGGGCAATGTGGTATTTTCTACGTGGTGTTCTCAAATTACAGCACATTTTATGGCATCAAATATAACTTTGTGGCCTCTGTGGTGTAACGGTCCTGGGTTCGATGCCCAGGTCGGGCAACTGTTATTAAATGTTTATCAGATTATTCTGAGCACGCAATACACTGTCCGGGATTGGAACGTGCCATAGGCTTGTCACCTATGACATCAGGTCCTCAGTGCCTTGGCTAATCGTAGGTGTGCTAGTATATCTACTGGACTTACGAGTTGTGGATGTACTAGCACACCTCTGCCTACCACTTTGGGGACAACAGGCGTGAAGGTACTTTTTTATTTTACTTCTTTTTAAATATAACTTGTTCAAGTATTTATTACTTACATAATGCGCTAACTGTTTTGTGGTCCGGACTCTCCAAGCTCTATCATGATGACATCTATTTCGTTTTGTCATCTATTTGTTTATTTGCCAAGTTCTTAAGCTATGCAAATGTAAATTTTCAATAAATTAAAGAGTCCGGTTCCGGACGGTAAAGTGTCAGTCCCTAACCGCTACAACTTCCTGTCAAAGGATTTCCAGGTGAATTTACTAATCATGCAATTTTACACCTACACTATGTTCCTCGTAGATATAGATTGATGTAAAATCTGATTCACATTCAAAGTCCATCAACGCGTCTGCTATCCCAGTTGCGGACATGCCAGTCATTATCGATGGTCACTTACGGCGATAGAAGACTTGACGTTTACTCCCCACGCCTTATAATAAAACATGTACAAGATAATGCTCTCGCTCATATGATATCGTTGTGTAGTAACAGATACGCCGATCTATTTTGTCCGGTTTGTGAGTTTCCAGTGGCCCTAAGTGGCTCCCCGTGAAAGTGAAAATATTCTATGTCAAATTGGATTCTTAGAAACATCACCCATTCAACCCTAGACCAGATCCTAGAAGAACCGGCGGAACACACTCAGCGGGATTACAATTTCAAATTTTGGATATGATTTAAATTACAATTCATTTACGATTCATAAACTGAGAATCGGCATCTCCTACCTATGGTGTGACTGCTACTGTCTAGTACATTCTCTAAGAGACTCACACATCTACATAATGACCATTTTTTGTTGATCATATCGCATCGGAAGACCCGCTGCTCGTTCATCGCCTATGCCTTAAAAAAGCCTTTCTTATCCTGATGCGGTTCACGTCTCAGATTAAAGGGAAAGAGGTCACGATGTAACATTTCATTACTTCCAATGTAAAAGATCCTAACAATGATGGAAAGGATATTTTTTGGGCTTTTGATTTGAACGTGACGTGAATCCGTGCACGCCAGTCTTTGAGATGTAGACATATTTTAGTGGACGCAATCTTAATCGCACTCACTTCTCGAAAAATCGTATACGTGAGATTCGAACTAGATTATAGTATTTGCGGAACATAAGTCCAGAATTCGTTATTGTCTACTTGTTAGCACGTGAAGTAATGAATATTTTTTACTACCTCTTATCTCCAGAACCACTATTAATTTATTTATTCATACTACTGTATACAACCACATCAAAATGTGTATGACCTATCACATATACACATATTATACAATTGTTGTTACATTTTCAGGCACGTAACATTTCTGATACGTAACTGAAGTATCATTAGATTTGTCTTAACAGTCCCAGTGTTATATAAGATAACGTAAAAGAACGTGGCGGCTGGCGGTAAACGCGTACCTCTCGACTGTGAACATGGGTACCGTCAGACCACGAGGCAGTTGGTTATACAATGTATTGATGTGGCTTTAGTTGTGACCGGTGAAACAGGTCCTTATTGTATTGAAACAGTTAATTAAGATTACGACGATCAGATCTCAGATAAGCAAACTGTTGGCAAGTTGACTTAAAACAAAAAGAGATACCAAGATATGGCACGGGAAAGGGAAGTCGTACAGGAAATGAAATCGTTAACTTACAGTAAAACCAGCGGCGAAGCCTGCGCGGTGCCGACACTCAGCCCATTACGGATACGAATTAGTTCTCGCCACGCCATTCCGATGACGTTGATAACTTCATAGAATGTTACGCTATGAGGTCGTAGGCTACAATTTTATTATACCTTTTTTGTATATATGTAAACAATTAAAAATATAAAAAGCTTATTCAAAGTGGTCTTATTATCTTATATATTAGCTGCAATCCTTTAAACGTTGAGGCCACTTATCAATAAAAGCGTTCACTCTTTCTATGGGGAAATTCTTCACTACCAGTCGTATTGTTTTAGGGCCTCCAATTATCATAGTATGTGGAGCAAGCTGTACTCTCTAAAATTGGCCGTAAATAATAAACCAGCGGATTGAGATCGAGACTAGACGACGTCCGGTCCTCAGCTCTGATGTGGTCCGAGACGTTCTCTTTCAATCAAGACTACGTGGACCGAGCTTTGTAACAGGGCGCCGAACCTTATTGGAAGGACCATACTCGGTTATTGAACATGGTGTAATTAGGGCTTATCTGCCTTCTTAAGAATGGTTTCTTCATACACTTGTGCCGGTGTCTCGATACCTGGTTTTCACAAAAATATGGCTCAGTCACTCCTCCATAGCTAAGAAAGACCCCACCAAAAAACTATTACTGATGCCGCATAATGTCCACGTTGTACTCTGTCGACTAACTGGGACGCTTCCTCCGAGATTTGAGCATAAATGCGGCCATTTTGATTGTTAAAATGTTGCTCAATTCTAAAAGTAATCTCATCCGTAAACAAAGTTTTTCTGTGACTTACTTAGCTTTGCGTACCGCTTCTGTAGTTTTTGAATTTAACTGATAAGTCTGAAAGTGTCTCTCATAGGTTCTATGTGCTCTATTCATTTCCGGAGGTAAAAAAAGGTTTCTTCCAATTCTTTTCCTTACTGTATTTGACCACCTTTCTCATACGAATACTGTGTGTACGGAAAGACCTTGTCTTAAACAGAGTCTCTGTCATAAACAGAGGAAGTCTCATTGTACATAAGCATTTGACTGATATCAAGTGTATGGAGAGTTTTAAAAATTGCATGTGGCATCCATACCTGCTTAGTGTAATGCAATCATTGCGAATCTGTTCGCCCTGTGACCCACTCCACTTTAACATCATAAAACATTGTACAATGTATTGGTACCAAAATGAGAAAGCACAATGAACAATCGTATGCAAATGACAAATTCCAAATTCAAATATTATGTTTTTTTATTTTTAATTGTAACAATATTTATTGCAGACTAAGTATATTTCCATTAAATTTATTTCCGTTGTCTAATGCCTGTAGCACAAGTCCTTACGTATTTACCACAGGACAAGGCTAACGTGGTGGTCCACAATTTACTATATCATTATTAATTATTAGTAATGCACTAAAACGTCGCAAATAAACGAAATTAAACATTTGACCTGTCAATGCAGTTTTGAAATACTTCATAGTTCATTCATTCAAAATGAGTACCTGCATATGTTCGTAAGAGTTGTAGTATCAATTAGTAATTTTCACCGGATTTTTAGCAAAATAGTGCTAGAGAGAAGTTGTAATCTTTTGGGGATTACTAATGCCCACGAACGCTCACCTAGTGGGATGCATCCTTCCCACCTGCTTGAAAGGAGGGGGAGGGGGGGGGGTCCGAATAATTAATTATTGTGAAATTGCAATTAATTGTAGACATTTTTTATTGAACTACCTTCTTATAAAAATATTTGTTTACTTGATGATGATATGTCGAAATCGGTCGTAAATGTAAAGTGAAAAATACATTAATTGTGTAAAAAGCATATAATTTTTTTTTTATTTTAGTGTCAACCGCTTACACTGATGTGAAATAATCGAAACATATTACTTACATCTCATCTATACTAGTATCATAAATGCGAAAGTTTCATTGTTTAGGCGGATGTACGGTTCTTACTCTGTCGTTCCAATACTATTAAAGGGATTTTCATGAAACTTGATAATGTTTTAACTTTAGTTTGTGCCAGAATATAGAAATACTTATTTCTGCACGTGGTTTTTTTCTGTGGAAGGCGAAACCGCGGACGCAACTAACAGGAATCAGAATATATTTAAATGTAACGGTTGTAACTTGTACAAATATATTGTGTGCGCAGCGACGAGCTGCGAGGGCGAGACGAAGTGTTCCATGTTCATTCGACCAGGCAGAGGGTGGACTGGCAGGTCTTCAGGGACCGTGTGGCCGAATTCACTATCGACGTGCAGTTCGAAACCTCCCGATCCGATTTAGAAAAGGCAGTTGAGGAGGCTCTGGGCCCGGACCCGCTGCCCGCTGATCAAGGCTGATCTTAATCGACTTGCTGAGGATGTCTCTTCAAGAGCGAAGGGCTGTCGGGGGCCAGCTGAGAGCGAACCATCACTCAAGCTGGCGCTGACGACACATCCCTTTATGCCCTGAACAGACGACTCACCTGGTCGAAGACCACGATCAGCCCACTCACCGACTCAAGCGGCCAACGTTACTACAACGCCCAGACACGAGCAGACATGTACTCCAACCGCCTACAAACACAATTCACACCCCACCCAGTAGCACCAGTCGCCGCCGAGCACCACGAGTACGTAGAAGGCCGCATCCGAGAGCTCCTCTCGAGCTCGCCTCCGCCTCTAGGCTGGGGGACTTTATCTCCCTCGCCGAGCTGCTGAAGGTCGCCCTTCGCCTCTCGGGGCGCAAAGCACCATGCCCCGACAACATACCGGGAGGTACTACAGCACTGGTGATGATACCGTGGTGCATAGCCGTGGCTCTTAGCAGGATAGCTAGCGGCGTTCTCCACACGTCCCACTCTCCGGACATCTGGAAGGAAGGGAGAATTGTCGTTCTCCCAAAGCCGGGTAAGTCTCGGAACCTACCTGGAAGCTACTATGGCTAAGGAGACTAAAGCTGTACGTCCCAATAAGGGACGAGCAGTTCGGTTTCCGGGGCGGCCACTCGACCACACTGCAGCTGGTGCGGGTGTTTCATCATTTGCACACGGAGATGAACAGGGGGAGACAATCAGTAGGAGTTTTTCTCGATATGGAGAAGGCCTTCGACCGGGTGGGGCACCCGGGCCTCCTGGTCAAGTTGTTGGACGACGGTGTCCCGCTGGCTCTCGTGCGACTAGTGGCGTCGTACTTGGAAGGGAGAACCTTCCGGGTAACGGTGAAGGGGAGACATTCCTCCCTGCGGGATATCCGTGCTGGACTGCCGCAGTGCAATTGCCTGTCCCCTTGCCTCTACGCAGCCTATACCAACGACATCCAGACGCTCAAGAACCCAATGGGAGAGGGCAAAACGGATGTCGTGCTCGCTCTGTTCGCTCACGATAGTGCTTACAACTCCTCGTCCCGAAAGCCGGAGCTAGCAGCTGGGCGAATGCAGCGGCTGCTGGATCGACTGCCGGAGTGGCTCGACAAATAGAGGATGTCTGTTTACGTGGAGAAAACAGCATCCCTATTTGTCAGCACGCGGCTCAACATGCCGGGGCGGTTGAAGTTGAGTGGCCAGGAGTTGGCTTAGAGGTCCGCGGTCGTGTATCGCGGGTGCAGCATTGATCGCACGCTGGTGATGGGCTCGCAGGTTGGTCGAGCGATTAACCAGACAAGGGCGTCCTGCGCTTTACTGCGACCAGTGCTCGCATCTGAGCTTCCACTACGTACGAAACTGGGGATATACAAGACGTACATCCGATCGCGACTCACTTACGCTGCCCCGGCATGGTATGCGCTCACCTCCCCGATCCAGAGGAAGCGCCTGCAAGCTCAGCAGAGCATATCCCTGTGAGTAATCACGGGAGCCGGCCGCTACGTCCGGAATAACGTGTTCGCGCGAGACCTGCGAGTCGAGTCGGTCGGTGAGTTTGTGGCCTGATTGTCTCGAGGCATGTTCAGTGCCGCGGACAATGGACAGTACGCCCATCTGAGGGACCTGGCCCCGCTACACGGGCGACCACCCGACGGGCGGCCGTACCTGCGTGAACTCGTATCCCTTGTTCCACTAAGCGGAGAAGGGTCCTCGGCCCCGACAATCAGGACGAGGATCGTTCACTCACATTCATAACCCATACCACAACTGGACATCATCACAATACACTACCCACCCTGCAGGCCAGTAGACCGCGGTCGCAATGTCAACTTCAGGTCATACGGCCTTAGCACCTAGGTGCGTAAGAATCCACCACCATCAGTGGGTTGCCAGATCACCGAGGGGATAGCTGCCCCTCGCGAATAGACCCGGGTCAAGAGGTTCGCCTCGAAACTCGCAATCCTCGCAGACCCCACCAAGCCAGTGAAGAAGACCCGCGGACGGACAGACGTCCTCCTGCTTGGACAAAAACTACGTCTGACTACAATTCAGGTGCGATGACGTATTTGATTTTTTTTAATATTAAAATCGACTGAATGGATTTCTATGCAGTTTTCACCAGAGCAAGACCCGAGGAAGCGTTTAACTATCTCGTTATTCACTTCGTTCGTTAGTTATCAAACATAAAAAAGTATTGTAGGAAATACGTGTAGGTAATGGTCCCAAAAGTATTTTTAATCAAAATTTTTGTTGACATTATTCAAGGTCTACATCAAAGCTTAATAATAAAATATTTTCATAGCCAAGTAATTCTGCAGTATGCGATAGGAATTCCAGATCCACAAACATTTGCAGCGATATCGCTGCAGATGTGTGTGGGTCTGGAATTAATACTAGTCAAGTTATTATATTATGATGTTACCTTATTTAACCATATAATTGACTCTCATTTAGAAACTATGTTGACTATTGTTAAACTAAATAAGTTAAGTCATCGTCAGGTGATACTGTTTTCATACACTGCCCAGTAGCATAAAAATCAGGTCGACCTATTGGGTTGTATTCCCTTATCGTATTTTTTTAGCTCTTCCCGCTTTTATAGAATGGAATAAACACAAGATCTAATTTTTGGGAAGATTTTGGATTCGAGTGATATTTTGGATTATATTATTGTTTTGGATTCCTATGACGTTTATGACATTTAGACGAATTTTTGGAACGAAGTCCCTTATCGCGAGTTGCAAAGAAGGCTTGACGGAAGAAAGTCAAGCTAAAAGTTGTCACGACACTTTTTGCTACAGTGTAGTAGCCGCTCGGCGTGTGCATGTTTCTCAGTCTGTCACTCTATCGCTCCTTCTCCCTTTCTCAGGAAATTATGTCTTATTGTCTCTCAGTTATGAAAGAAAGAAAGAAAGAAAAAAAAAACAGTTTTATTTGCCGGAATACGGGTATAAAAATGGGTGTTTAACACAGGGTGTTACCACCATATTCTGACATTTTGACGTGCAAATATCTTAGACATAATTTTTAATAGTCATCTATTTAATCTAATTTTATACGTCTTGCATATTAAATGTTTACAATTTATCCAATCTACTAATTTAATAGATTCTATTTTATATCAAAAGTACAATAATGAATGTCACAAATTAATTACATAAGAAAATATAACAAACACGTTATAATTTTATTATATTATTCTCCATTGAATTCAAAAGTAAATTAGTTATTCAATTTTTGAAATAATATATTACAATTTGTAGTTACGAAATTCTTTTAGATTATAATATAATTTCTCTAGCAATAATTTAAATAAATACTTTTTAAATGACGGTCATATTGTAAGTACTTAATGGTATATGATTATGGATCCGAATTGCTGAACAGTAAACATTCTGCCCAAACAGAGCTAACCGTTGTAATTGTATTATATTGTAATACTTTATTATTATATCTGGAACGTGAATTCATTTTTTTAGCTTAAAGTACGGAGGATACTTACGGGCAAAATGCAGATTTGATAACTATATAGGCAAGAAATTGGCAATATTTTAAGGTAATCGGCTTTATTCTTGTTCTTAAGAGCTTGCGACCAGGACAGACGATATTTTAAATATAATAGTAGGAAAACATAGATCATAGAACAAAATTATCAGTTCATGAATTTGTTAAACGCTCTTTCTACATCTGTTGCCCCATAAACTTCAGTAGAGCATAGAGAGGATAGTGCTTGTATAATTTTTTTTGTACTTTTGTAGCTAAGATCTCTTCTTTTATGGAACTAAAATTCATTAATGTTATTTTTAATGCCTTTAAATTGAAGTGTCGTAGTTAGAAGCGTACAAATAATAGTTAGATTAAAATCTGTAAGTTCAATTATGCAGCACTCAAATTTCGTAACTTTAGAATTGTTTATAAATATAATACTATTTTAATATAAAATATGTTCGTTTCGTCTTTCTATTTTTCTTTGAACACTGTAGTGTTACGACAATTGTGTTTTATTTTGTTTATACATGTTTATAGCACATAGAGTGTATACTTAGCCTGGCCATAATTTCTTACAATTAAAAATAAGAATGTAGTGCAGTAGAATTTGGAATCAGTCATTTTATTCGATTCTTCAATGTGTTTTATCACTTTGGCGCCAATACTTTGTACAATACACTGTCCTTTACAGACCGTCTGATTTTTTTTTAAATGAGCAACATTTTAACAAAATGCTCAATGCTCTAAGGAATCTAGCAAGTTAATCGACAGAGTGCAACGTGGGCATTTCCAGTGTCACTGATGGTTTGGTTTGTGTTAGCCATGAAGGAGTGACAGCAATATTTTTGTGAGAAAGGTATCAAGACATGGGGATAAGTGTATCAAGATATCATTTCTGGGAAGGTAGTTAAGCCCTTTAACAACACCATGTTCAACAAGCAAGTATGGTCCTTTCAGCAAGACCAGACCAGACCAGATCATAAATCTAGATTCACACAGTCTTGGTTAAAACGAATGTTTCGGACTTGATCAGAGCTGGATTATGATCTGTGGTCAGTTTTAGAGAGTTCAGATTGCTCTAAACCCCATGATATTATTATTGGAGTCCTTTAAACAATCCATACGATTAGAAGTGAAGAATTTCCCCGTGTAAAGAGTGCGTGCTTCCATTGATTGAGGTCACTCAACCAACGTTTAAAGGACTGTATTGCAGCCAATGGAGGCCACTTTCAATGAGCTTTTATATGTTTCATTGCCTCATATCTGTGTATTAAACCAACACACTGTAAAAGAACTAAATGTTATTTGTAATTAATAAAATTTCTTTTCTCGTTGCAAGATTTATTGCAAAACTAAGTGTATATATTTATAAAAAACATTACGATTCCTTCTATAATTAATTGAAATGAACTTCGCTTCATCCGGATGTCTCTTCCCACGTATCTTTTATTTTGTTAGCGACAATGATTTACAAAGATACCACGACATGCTGAACTGTCATTCTATGGCATTCGTGATTGTGCACAAACATATTTTTTGCAATGTCTATATTATTTTTTTCTATTTGTTGACACGGGGAAACGGATTTACGCGCCATCACCCTGGGTAGGGTCCAGTGGTATATGGGACTCGCGGCATATGATAGTGCCGAATACCCACAAAAACCATCGCGAGTGCCATCAGTGCCGCCCTTGGTGAGGTGCTCCGGAACAACAAATCATCAGGGCACCTCGACGGCTAGTCAGCCCCTTTAGGGTCCAACTCCACCTCCACAGATGAGGTTGACCCGTACTAAAGGACAACCCTACCAACTTTGGGATAGTGCAATGGGATGAGGTTCACATCCTCGACTCTTGCCCCGTGCGCAAAAGCGTCTCCTCCTGTTGCTCTTTCCCCTCTTCTTACAAGAGGGGTACCGAGAGCGATTCCTCCTCCTGATCTTTAGCCCCCTTTTCTTATAAGAGGGGTGCAAAGATCCCCCTCGGTTCAATTGGCTTCGCCCGACCGCCACGACAAGGCTCGAACCATGGTAGGGAAAATGATGTATACGTTGACTCAGATATAGAGATAAAATGGACCAGTTGAAAACAAAGACAGGTCTGTACATATTTGATGTTTAAAAATAGTTAAATGTGTTTCTTCTAAATGTATCAAATTATGAACAATTAGTGCACGAACAATAAGTGTCAGTGTTTTCTTCGTTAAAAATTAACAATACAGTGTAAAAAGTTAAAATTACTTATAGTAACAGTGAGGGCAACTTAACAAAGAAACACTTTGACTGAAGTAAGAAGTATGTTTAAAATGAAATGTATACAAATAATATTTGGAAATCACTACAAACATTACAAACTTTAACAGGAAAAGTGTAAAGTTAAATAAAAACTTTAATTGTCTTGAATAAAAAAAATAAAACGAAGGCACTGACGGTGGTGAACAAATAAAATACAAATTCGAATTTCTTCTAACGTCCAAAAGATCAACGCATTGGCTAATAGTGAACACTATTTTCACAAGTTGCGCTAGTGGTTCGTGGTTGATCGTACTAGCATGCCAGTCAAACTCCACATTACTGAGTTCAAGCCTCACTTAAACGAAAACATTTTGTGAATTTGTGAAACATTTCATACAATGTTTTGAGAACAAGGAGTAGAAAACAAACAAAAAGGGCCACCTACCAGATGATATCAAATTTAAACAAGTATACCTGATTTACAATAAGATCAAGTAGTTATTAATATTCGCTCTAGGTAAAGAGCTTCCATCGATTATGAAAAGAGGGCGCTTATAAATTTTTCGATGTTATATCTTAGTTCAAAAAATAAACTACAGGCTGCGTTACTATAGTATAATCATCATCAGCCGGTTGACGGCCACTGTTGAGTATAAGCCTCTCCCATACTACATTGTACCTATCTAAAGAAATAAAAATGCTTGATGAAAAATAATAAACTAAACAGAGTATATATGTAGATACGCTTATATTATAAAAATATACTTGTATGTATATTTTTATAATATAAGCTTAAAATATAAGAAAACGCTAAATATCATAACTAAAATGTCCCATGAAAATGTATCACCACTGAACATAACATTTAGACAGCAATATGTAAATATAAATTAACAGAATTATTTAATGTTAACTCGTCGTTGGATACAACTGACAATGACATACATATGAAAAGCTTGGATTTATCAACAGGATTAAATAACTGTTATACAAATGAAATAAAAAATGAAAATAATGGATTAAAGATCCAATTGCAATGTTCTAGGGACGAATTGGATAAGTATAATGATACTGGAAAACAATGAGTTAAAACGTATTATAGCACGACAAAACCAACAACAAATTAACACACTCAAAGGTATATGTATAAGTTCGATAAATACGCAAAAAAAAAAACAAATACTTTCATCTAAAAAGCGAACCAGACACATAATGCAAGACCAAGGTAAGAACCGATCATTAAAAGATTACGCAAATTTACTTCCCGATAATATAGAAAACATTAATTACGAGAAAAAACACTCAGAGTCAGTAAGAGACATATCATTACATGAAAGGGCACAACCTTTGCTACCACATACATGCACGGAGTCCCATCAGTATTCATTAAATAACAGCCCTTCAAAAAATTCAAGCAATTGTATTAAACAACCGTGTATAGAGACAACTGAAAATTATTGAAGTTCACACAGAACACCACTTCAGGACCCTCCTAAATTTGAAATGAATAGTCCCTCAACAAATAAACAGAAAGTTGTTTATGTTATAGGCGAAGAACAGTGTAGACACTTAGCATAAAGATTAACCCAATCAAGTCGAAATTCGAAGTAAAGTAAGTTTTATCATTTTTCAGACCCGGAGCTACGACAAAAGAAATCATGCAGACATGTAAATTATTTAACTTTGCCGAAAATGACCGTGTTATATTATCAGTCTGTCAACACGATTCGAATCCCACAGAAGTAATGTTTGAGCTTAGCTCTGCCCTTAAAGTACTACCCTGTCCCGTGTTCGTTTTAAGTATCAATAATAAGAAAAGTCTAAATGAATTTAACCTTAATAATATGTTAAAACTTACATGTAACTATTTTCAAATTTGTAGATTTATAGACTTGTTACTATACTATTTATATAAAAAAGACAATATCAGCATTATTGGAAAATTCTAGAACACAGTCTCTATCTCTTTCAAAGAATATGCAACAATGACTATTTAAAGCGGGCAATAAAAATATGCAAAGCTTCATGGAAACTTATAAAAAGCGAAACTTTAGCTCATACTAGTCAGGGATTTATTTCGGAAATAAGAAATAGTAATGATTTAATCATATCGGAACCTATCGACATTGCTAATGAATTTAATAATTATTTAATTAATTTGACGAATAAAAATAAACAAATAGAACTACAAAAGATATATAAAAGTCGTATTTTGAGTAGTATTTTCTTGACACCCTGCAGCTTTAACGAAATTAATAATATATTCTATCTCTTAATAATACAAATGCCGAAGGTAGCGATGATATTTCCACGAAGGTCATAAAATATTGTAAAATCGAATTGACACCGATACTAACATATCTAACAAATCTTTCTTTCGAAACTGGGCGCTTCCCAGAATTATTTAAAACCTCAATACTTAAACCGCTACTCAAAGAGGGAGATAAAACCAATTTAGACAATTGCCGTAACATTATACTGATGCCGGTCCTATCTTTGAAAAAAATATGTACATGCGATTGTCATCTTTCCTAAATAAATTTGGTATTATTAAGCAGGAAAAAAATCGGGTTTCATTGTAATAAAAGTACCATTTCGACAACTTCTAGTCTGATACCTGCCATTGCAAATCGCTTAAATAATAGACAATCAGCATTCTGCGTTTTTTTCGATATGTCCAGGGATTTTGACAGGGCTATGGGATACCCCATAGTATATTATTAAATAAACTAAACAATCTAGTAATCAGAGGACGTGCTCTTGTATATGTGTAGATATTATGTCTCTGAGTAGCAAAAATATAGTAACTACATATAAATCAGAATGTGGAGTCAACGGTTGTGGCGTTCCACAAGGAAGTGTGCTCGGCCCACTTCTATTTCTGCTCTACAATAATGATCTTCCTGACATTTCTAATGACATTACACGTTCTTTGCAGATGATATTTCCGTAATAATTAATAATAATACTGACATGGAATTAAATAATTTGATAACAAATGTAATTGATTGGTTAAACAATAACAATTTAAATGTAAATTTCAACAATTCAAATGTAAATATCAGAAAAACAAACTATATGTAATTCAAAAACTTTGCTACTAAAGCGAAAACTTAAATATAGCATATGGAAAACCAATATATATATTACCGAATTGAACGCTCAAAGTAGATAACCACTTGGTTTACCGGGAGGCGAAGCTGTGATATGGAACGAGATTGATTTTATTATGACGGACCGAAAGCATATATTTAGGGATGTTTCCGTGATCAACAGGTTTAAAACCGGAAGTGATCACCGATTGGCTAGAGGCTCTCTGAAAATAGGCTTTCGACACGAGTGTGTCCGATTAGTACAGTCGACACTCCAACTTAGCTTCCGACTTACCATGTTAGGTTCCGGAAAATTCCAACTGGAATTAAAATACCGGTTTGATTGACCTGACCGACATTTGTCAGGCGATCTGCCGGACTTTAGCTTGAGTGAGATTAGTCTGGCTCTTGCATAGCTTAAAAAGGGGAAAAGCTCCGGGGAAGGACGGAATTACAGTCGAGCATCTTAGAGCAGGAGGCGAACCTCCCTCTATCAGAGCATTTACATAAAGGTTGAACAGTTTAGGACCACCATTGTTCAAGCCTTGTCGTGGCAGTGGGGCTTAGTAGCCTGGGGTGAACCAATTGAACCGGGGGGATCTTTACACCCATCTTATAAGAAGAGGAGGCTTAAAGATCAGGAGGAGGAATCGCTTTCGGTACCCCTCTTATAAGAAGAGGGGACCTAGGAGCAATGGAGGTGGCGCCTATGCGCACGTGGCAAGGGGCGAGGATAGGAACCTCACCTTAGGGGGCTGACTAGCCGTCGAGTTGCCGAGATGATTGTTGTTCCGGGGCACCTCACCAAGGGCAGCACTGATGGCACTCGCGGTGGTTTTTGTGGGTATTCGGTACTGTCACGTGCCGCGAGTCCCATATACCGCTGGACCCCACCCAGGGCCGGTGAACGCGCGTAAGTGCGTTTCCCCGCGTCAACAAAGAAAAAAAAAAAAGTTTCGCCCCACTTGACGCTGTCTTTCCAGTACTGAGCGTATACTTGGCGCTGGGATCATAGTATCAGTGGCGATTATCGAAGGGAATATAAAAGGCGAATTTTTTAGTGTTAAAGCTTTTCTGGTGCTGTGTCGGGTTGCCGAGATCTTAATATTTTGAGGCTCGGCTCCTGTACTAGTAAGTCATCGATATAGACTTGGGGCAGGGTTGTATAGGTGACTTGCTTGTGGCGTCTTCTTCTTTGTTTGCATGGTCGTTTTTGCGTTATTTTCTGTTTCGTGGTTGTTTTTTTGTTTGTGTCACACGTGTGTTGTTTTGATTTCCGCAGTTCGTTTACATCAAATTATAATTTGGTGAAATTTCTGCGGGAATAATTTTCGTTTTGTTTCTTGTTTTTGTTGTTTTGTTTTCATTTTTTGTGACGGGAACATATCAGAGGGGGGGGCGATGGATTTCGGGGAGGAGGGACGGGTTCGTCCAGGGGAAGGGGCGGAGTCACTCCAAGGGGAATTCGGAGGATGTTGAGATGTTAGAGGACCTTTCTTCACTGGCGTCCTGCGCTATGCGCTACCTGCAAGCGCTTTAAGCGCAAAGAGGCAAGCACTCATGTAACCAACTCTGCGGCTTGCACAGCTCGTATATATGAGAATCAACAGGCAGTCAACATGACTCAATATGGATAAGGAGGGAAACATTATTTCGATAGGATAGCTCAATCTTCAGGGATCGGAGGCTGCCATATCTGAGCTGCTTGTTATTGCCAGTGAAATGAACTTGGATTCCGTTCTCGTTCAAGAACAGTATGTAGCTTCGGGAAAAACAAGACTGATTCAGTGTGGAGCTACTCCGAAAGCTGGGATTTTGGTCAATAATGACAATATTGCGTTTACGCTGCTTTATCATCTGAGTTCCGAATATTGGATATTGATTACCAAGATTTCTGCATATACATAATCTCAGCGTACTTTCAGTATGGAAATGACATAGCGGGATATCTCGAACACCAAAGTTACGTTCTGATCACCTAACCGGAAAGCCCATACTGATTGGCGTAGATAGCAATGCGCATTCACCACTCTGGTTTTG
This sequence comes from Eumaeus atala, assembly GCA_017140195.1. Lineage (NCBI taxonomy): Eukaryota > Metazoa > Arthropoda > Insecta > Lepidoptera > Lycaenidae > Eumaeus > Eumaeus atala. The sequence continues at coordinate 570,021 of JAFELO010000877.1, forward strand.
TGAACGTCGTCAATACTCGGAGCGAGACACAGAGTAAAGGAAGACCCAAATAGAGGCTTCATATTGATCTGAGGTCTATTCATTCACACCAAGCAAGGCCGGCCTCCAACGTTCAACGGACCAAATGGTTATTCTAATGTGGATTTGACACTCACGACAAGAGGAGTATCGATATCAGAGTGGCCGTAAAATCAAGGTCCCACGACGATGTTAGCAAAACTCGAGACGAGGAAATCCCACAGGCGATATCTCACTGCAGGAAACCCTAGTCAAACATGAATACAAAGTTGCCATGAAGGACGCTGAAATTAAACATAAATATTGCCGGGACGGGAAATGCAAATCCTTGGGGTTTGGCATACCGAGCCGCGAATGATAGATCTGGCCCTCCGAAGAATGTCATTCATGGCGAAAAGCTCTTAGAAGGTTATTCTAACAACATCGAAACTGCTATGCATCAGTTCCTGTATTCCCTATGCCCAGATGATACAAAGAAATTGACAACAGCTATCACCGACAAGTGCGAGTGGCGGCTGCATACTCTCCTCCGGTAGGGATTGAGATGCTCCTTCCCGCAGTGCAGTCGATCACATTATTAGTAGTTTACTGAATACAAGTCTCGGATTAGAGGGAATCACTCGAAAGATTGTCAGGAACGCCTGGGCGGCTTCTTCCGGAGAAATGATGCTGATGTACACAGCGTGTATCAAGGAAGGGGTCTTTCCAGATATCTGGAAGACAGGTTCATTGATAGTGCTGCCAAAGGGAAATGACAAATCATTAACAGACCGAAGGCCTACCGGCCGATTACTTTACTGCCGATATTAGGAAAAATTTTAGAACATCTCACAATTACTTGCTGTTTGCATCGTGGTATTTCTGAAAATCAGCATGGTTTCGTTAGATGTGGGCATTCGAGAGGTGGGTAGGAGCATGGGTGGAGATGGGTAAGTGGCGTCCTTCCCGGAGGCAGAACTAGGGTGCAAGCGTTTGTTTATGGAGGGGTCCGGGGACTCCGGTTCCGATACTAGTGTTGGGGGCGATGTCGGGTTTAGGTCACGTTGCGTGATCAAGAGGGGCAAGGCGCATTCGCGGACTGGAGCAAAGGCGGCGCTGTGAGTGCGCGTGGCAGAACAAAAGGAGGCAGCAAAGGAGGAAGCTTTTGAGGAGGCACTGCGAAGGAGGGCGTTCTTGAAGGATAAGGAGAGAGGAGCGACCCAGACGGCGACTCCTATTATTCTGGAGGATGTCAGCGGGTGTGGGGCCGAGGAGCTCATGGTGGCGGTGGAGACCAACCTTAACCTGATTCTAGACCTCACGAGTAAGTTGACAAATCTGAAGGGGGNNNGGGGGGGGCTACGCCTCCAAAATTAAGAGGGCTGCGGGATCCATAAGGGAGATGATGGAGTCCCTAGTGGTAGTTGGCGTGACAGTGACTACAGACGTGATTTTGAAGAGGCGCGGAAGAAGTCGGCCGAAGGAAGCGAGGCGACCCCTTCAACGGCCGACGTTATGAAAGAGGTTGCCCAGATGGTGGAGAATATCGAGGATGCGCGCATATCAGGCCTCGATATGCGGCTCCCTCCTGCTCCACCCTGCCGCCCGTCTCTTGCCGGGGACAGTAGGCCGCTGGAAAACGAAACGAGGGCCGCGATCGCGGCCAAAAAGACAGTGTCGGTGGTCCCGACATGAGGGACTTCCCGGCCTTACCCCAACCACCGAAGGGCAACGGTAAGAAAAGTGGAAAGGAGTAGGCAGCCTTTGGTCTCTCCACGTCCAAGGCTGCTGGCCCTTTAGTGGAAAAGGCTAGGACAGACATAAAATAGTACAAGAACAACGATGGAATTGTTACAGTTTTGATATTTGTTAGTAAAAAGGTGAGGGTATAAAGTCTTATCTGGTAGTTGTCCGAGACTCCCGGCTGCAACTTGGATAGTCCTTTATATATATAATTCTTCCTCCCAGACGAATTGTTCTTCAATCCTCATATACCCTATTTGACGAATATAGTTCTTCATATTAAGTCTCATCTTATTATTAAATTATATCTCAATTTATTATTATTATAAACAGCAAAAAGAAGAAAAGTTAAAAGGAATAGAGCTCTGAAAAGGAACACACAACGAATAAGATTCCCATTCTCTTGGCTTCATGAGCCAACTAAAATCAGGCAAGATATAAAATCGGTTACAATTAAATAGAATTTAACATCAATACAACAATGAAACATGGCGTCAGCAAGAAATCATGAACTCAACCTTTTCTTTATAAAATATTTAAGTTTCAAAACAATTGTTACAGTACATTGGCTAAAATTTGCTACTCTTTGCAAAATTTAAATACTACTAAAACCTCTAAAACAAAACTCAAATTGAAGAAGCTCGTACTGAATTTTAAAAGTGTTTAGCATTACAGTCCGCACGAGAAATTATTACTTCAATTATCCCAAAATAACATTATTAATAGTTAAGTTTTGTTCACTGTATACCACATATACCGCATCCATTACTTCTCTGACAAACATCACTACAACCATAATAACATGCTAATTGCGTTAGTGCTACTAAGTAAACGTCACCCTTTCGAACAGAGTTAAGATCACTGTGACTACTCACAGCTACTAAGTTAATACAAAATTATAGGATACTCTAATAATTATAGGATACTCTAATAATTATAGGATACTCTAATAATTATAGGATACTCTAATAATTATAGGATACTCTAATAATTATAGGATACTCTAATAATTATAGAATACTCTAATAATTATAGGATACTCTAATAATTATAGGATACTCTAATAATTATAGGATACTCTAATAATTATAGGATACTCTAATAATTATAGGATACTCTAATAATTAAAGGATACTCTAATAATTATAGGATACTCTAATAATTATAGGATACTCTAATAATTTTTTTCCATAATATATTAAAGATATAACCCAGATGTACATCCCCAAAATAATGCACATAGACAATGCATCAACAGGTGTTGTAGAGCAACACCACATGTAACAGTACATGCAAAAAATAAAAACCAGTTATCATGGATAACACATCCAGATAATTTGAAATTCTTGAAATGTTCAATAATACATCCTTCATATACATATTTGTTATCAAGCAAACCAAAGCAAAATTCTAGTTAAATATTGCAGAATTAACAATTTCATATTACAAAAAACTATTTATCAAGTAATAGTTAAAGTAATTTCAAAGTGACATCACAATTATTCAAAAATATAAATTTTATGACAAGTTAACCTTTTAAAACACTTTATTAACGCAATATACACTTGGTATGATAATAATGTAAATTTAAATTATAATGTTGGTAACCAAGTACACAATATGATAAATACAAATGACAAGTACACAATATGTATCAAAGTAGAACCTACCTTACCCTCAATTTACTGTCAAAAAAAAAAATATCTTTAAAGTCTTAATTTTACGATAATAATTTGTACAATGATATTGATTATGAATGTGGGTAAGACATTCATTTATGTTAAGATCAAAATATGGGACGTCTAATAAAAAAAACTAATTACTGATTGATACTAAGAACAATTATTTAAGGGGTACAATGCAATTGTTGTTTTATTATAAATTATTTACTTTCTCAGGGAGAGTTTTAATATGTTGGTCGCCATATATGACACACCAAGTATTACCAGTTGGGCGCCACTGCAGGCGCGTCCCAGGCACTGTTTCAGTCACAGGCTTGGGAATAGGGCACGAGTCCGACACGTGCCCCGGTGGCACTGACCGCAGCACATTGGGCTACCGCTGCGGTCAGCGTGCACAAGGCCGCTCCCTCTCAGAGGTGGAACTGTTCGGGGTCGGAAGTTAAGATGTCATAATGGATAGTCATCTCAACGTTCTCCAGGCTAACGTCAACCATTCCGCCAGGGCTCAGGACTTTTCCTGCGGTCCATGGCGGAGTGGGCGATTGACGTCGCGATCGTTGCTGAGCCGTACGCCGTGCCCTCCAGCCCAGGCTGGGCTGGGGACACCGACGGCTCGGTAGTGTTCGTGTTGCGGCCTGGAGCCCCCCCCTCCCTCGTAGTCAAAGTGAGAGGCTGAGGGTATGAGGCGGCGGTTCGGGGAGGAGTTGAGTTCGTAGGAGTTTACTTCTCTCGGAACCGTAACCTGGCGGCCCTAGAACGCCTCCTCGAAGTTCTAGGGCCGCTGGTAGGGCAGCTAGCCCCCCTCCAGTTGTTCATGGCCGGGGACCTCAATGCCAAGTCCGCGGCTTGGTGTAAACCACGCACGAACCCGAAAGAGAGTGAGGTGGAGAAGTGGGCGGTAGCTGCCGGACTGTCCCTCCTCAATATAGGGCAGTCCAGACGTGCGTACGATGGTCGGGAGGTTCCGTGGTGGACGTCACTTTCGCCACGCTGGCTCTCTCATGCAGAGTGGAGCGGTGGAGGGTGGAGACGGAGGTGGAGACACTCTCGGACCACCGCTACATACGGTTCGGGGTGTTTGCAACTTCCGTGCGTCCGACGTCCTCATCGTCGTCACCTAGGGGGCAAAGCCGGTTTCCGCGTTGGGCTCTCACTAGGCTCAACCGGGAGCTGACAGAAGAGGCCGCATCATCGGCCGTTGGAGCCTCTCGCCGCTGGGGTGGATCAGTTGGAGCTCGTTAGGGATCTCGAGAGGGATCTTTGGGGTCAACCGTACAAGTGGGCCCCTATCACGGAGATGCTCCAGCCAGACCAACTGGGAAGGATCGTCGGGGAATTGTTCCTCGGCACACTCGTGGGCCTCATGCCAGCTCAGGATGGCTCGGCAGACGTCTGATGGGGAGGAGTGTATTCCGCCACCTGTCACGGCAGCTGAAATGGCGATCCTGACTCACCTCTAGAGTAAGAAGAGGGCACCGGGTCCAGACAGCGTGCACGGGGAGTGCTGGCAAGCTCTCTCGTTTACCTAGAGGCATGGAAGGTGGATCGACTCTACCTACTTCCATAGACTTGGCTTCGTCGGTTCCACCGGTAGTGCTGCTGAAGGACACTGGGAAGCCTTTAGAACGGATCGTGGCCACCCGTCTCGTTCAGCATCTGGAGGAGGGCACGGGACCCGGAGTCTCGGATTCACAGTTCGTTTCCAAGCACACTGGTCAACGATTGATACCCTCAAGCACCTGCGGCCGGTGACGGGTGAGGCGGAACACAGGGGGAGGTGGTGGTCGCGATGTCTAACGACTTACAGCATTCTCCTGCACTGGTCTTCTTTAAGGTGCCTCCCTATCTCGTGAGTCAGTTGGAGGCGTATTTCTCCGGTCACAGAGTGGCTCTCGAGAATCGGTCGGGGTCCGTGGAGTGGCGGCGAGTAGGGCGCAGCGTCCCGCAGGGTTTAGTACTTGGATCTATCCTGTGGGACGTCGGCTAAGACTGGAGCCTGCGAGGCCGTCTCCTCCCCGGGATGGGTGTCATCTGTTACGCAGATGACACACTCGTCTATGCCCGGTGACGAGACCACAAGGAGGTGGCGCGGCTGGCCGAGGTGGGCGTTTACCTCATGTTCAGCCGCATAGAGAGGTTAGGGCTTCGGGCAGACTAGACAAGACCCGTCTCTTCCGCGGGACCGGAATCTGCAGATGGGAGAGGAGAAGGTCAGGTTGAGCCCCCACATCAAATATCTGTGGCTCATGCTTGACGGAGGGTGGACCTTTGGCCCACACTACGCTATGTTGGGACTAATGGACATGAAGGCGGCGAGTGCGCTGGGCAGACTCCAACCGAGCCTCGGAGGATCCAGCGCCGCCTACAGCGCCGGCAGCTGTATTCCGGTGTCTGTCGGAGTATGGCGATGTACGGTACTCCGCTTTGTTCGGATCGTCTCACTGCCAGAAATAAGGCCCATCTGCGCTCTGCGCAGAGGGTCGTCGCAGTGGGGTCGATCCGGAAGTATCTTACGGTATCGTGGGCTAGAGCGACAGCCCTAGCCGGTAATCCCCAGTGGGAACTCGTGGCGGAGTTTGTTGCCGAGAGCTGCTCCTATGTCCCGGATGGGAGAGCTCTCGACCTGAGCCCCACGCATGACGAGATCCTGCGAGTTCGTCGGTTAGGGCATGTGGCGTTAATGCAGAGGTGGGGGGAAGACCTTGTGCGGCAGCCGTACGGTAGAGTGATAACGGCTGCCTTGCGCCCAGTCCTCGAGTGGTGGATGCGCCGTAGGCGTAAATCCCTCACCGGGCATGGTTGCTTCGGTGAGTATCGACGACGACTTGTTATCACGATCGTGACGCGGCGGTGGACTCTGCCCAGCACGCCCTCGGGGTGTGCCCACGATAGGTGGCGCTGCGTCATGATCTGACATCTGTTGTTGGAGGGGACTTGACAAAGTCGAGCATCATCGTCGCTATGCTCGGCAGTGACGAGTCCTACCAGGAGATGGCTTCCTTCTGCGAGACCGTCATGTCTCAGAAGAAAGCCGACGAGCGGGTGTGAGAGGAGGCTGCCGACGTGACCTCACCCCGCTGACGACGAATGGGGGTACGAAGGAGGCGCTATCTGCAGCGCCTTCAGTAGTGCCCCTGTTTGCCGTGTCGGGCCAGGATGGGAACCCGGTCCACAACATCATCAAGACACGGCGTCGTGGGAACTCATCATAGAGTAGCCGGACAGTCCCCGAGGAGGTGAAGTCTGGCCTTTTCGTCGATTCCAGCCTGCCGCTGGAGGGATTCTGTTGTCTGCAGATCCGGGACCCTCCGTTAATAATGGCTGAAGTGGGTCCCGTAGGGATTTAGTTGGTATAGCTACCCAATTGCCGAGTCCAACATAAAACAAAATAATAGTCACCAAAAAAGAAAAAAAGGAGGCGAACCAGTATTGGGAGAGCTAAAAAAGATTTTTAATTTCGTCCTTCAGCGGGGCGTACTTCCCAAGGCAGAGCCACTTTCTGTGTTGTTTTGTTTTTTAAGAAGGGTGACAAATCACTTCTTCAAAATTACAGACCTATTTCACTTCTCTGCCATATTTAAAAATTGTTCTCAAGAGTCTTGACGAATCGTCTCACCACAAAGCTTGACGAATTTCAGCCACCGGAGCAGGCTGGGTTTCGCAGAGAATTTAGCTCCATAGACCACATTTTCACCATAAGACACATGAGTACAATCAGCCGCTGTAACTAGCCTTTGTGGACAATGAGTAAGCTTTTGACTACGTCGAAACTTGGACCGTTCTGGAAGCTTTAGAGCAATGTCAGGTCGATTGGCGATACGTTGAAGTACTGAGAGCATTGTATGAAGATATAAATCCGTTCTGATTCCGGTAGGTCAGACAAGGCCAATCCAATTGTATAGAGGATTGCGACAGGGGGATGTTATTTCCCCGAAATTGTCACTAATGCTTTGGAGGACGTATTTAAGCCTTTAAACTGGTCAGGATGCGTCATAAATATTAACGGCGATAATCATTGGAGAGCTTGCAGGAAATATTGCACTGACGTGATTCCGACGCACTGATCTTAGGATGAACTTGGACAAGGCAAAGGTTGGACAAGGCAAAGACATGTTCAATGAACACGTTCTCGCCAGGCCGGTCAACGTTGATGGTCGATTGTCGAAGTTGTAGACAAATACGTCTACCTCCTGGCAATTAGTGCATTTAGCTAGATATAACTTCGGGAAGGAAGCCGATAGAAGGATTCATTTGGGCCGGGCAGCATTCCGGAAGCTTCGTCACGTTCTCACATCACCTGTACCGCAGACCTTGAAGACGAAAGTCTTCAACCAATGCGTTCTCCCCGTGATGAGCTACGGGGCTGAAACATGGCCTCTTAATTTAGGAATGGTCCGCAAGTTTGCGGTAGCTCAACGGGCTATTGAACGTACTATGTTGGGTGTTTGTCTGTCCGACAGAATTCGTAACGAAGTTATATCGATCTCCGTGCAGTAGCCGGTCCAAGATGGATGGAGCAGGAGATTGGTCGTCCTGGCGTTCATTGAGAGAGATCTATGTCCAGCACCGATAAGGCCTGATAATGATAAAATAATGAATAATGACTATGAGTAGAGCAGGTAATATACAAGACCGAGGTAATAATAATAATGTCGTCTTAGCCGAGTTTCATCTGCGGTGACGTAGTGATTGCGCAGATGCAAGTGCAGTCTCTAATAATTCCGACTACTTACTTACTAATTCCGACGACGGCAGCCCATACATCCGTAGATCAGTATCAGAGAGTATCAGGTGTAGGGGCCTACGGCGACGGAGAGTAATGAGAGAGTGTAAAACCTCAAACCGCCAATTTTGTGGCTCCGGACTTCTGTTAGAAGTTGAAAAATAACACTTTTTTTTGGTCCGACCCGGGATTCGAATCCGGGACCTGTCGATGGCGGCTTACCACTAGACCACAAGGCAGTCCACCGCAAGGCGGACCTACGATGAGAAGGTCACTAGGCATTTTATTAACTCATAAATTCTCCTTGCTAAATATCTCATTTACAACTAACAATAGGTTTATCTATTTATTTAATGAACATCCCTAAAAATTCGTAAATAAAATATCAAAACAGAGAAAACGTTATGTTTTTGCGAGTGTATTATGTAAAATGAATACAAACACACAATCTGCTCCCAGAGCACTCTGCAGGCGGATGGGTGGCGGCGGCCGACTTCGCGCTCGAGCAGTCGGCGTCCGCCTGGACCCCGTACTTCGTAGGCGCTCGGCTGAGTCACTGCCGGCGCGTCTCTTGAATTATTCATTTTATTTCAAATCATATAAAATTACAAGTGTTTGTATATTACAGTTTTTGTAGCGAAAGTTCTCCTCCGTTGTGATTCGAAACGAAAATGCGCCAGGAGAACAATACTTTTTTTATTTAGTGTGTGGTGGGGGGGGGGGG
>JAFELO010000877.1:585490-603819 GCA_017140195.1 Eumaeus atala
AGTAGACTAGTCTACTAGTGCGTACCCAGAGACATCCGCAAGACTAGCCGGTATCTAAGGAGTGAGTATGCTATTGTTACATTACTGCAGAATTCCACTTACCTCTCCCATGCTATAAAAATCAATTCAAACCCTAATTTGCGCAATCATTCTATAAAACATGGTTTCGCAAATCACATCACATTTCAATATTCAAAACAGGCAGCATAGCGCTTTTAGTGTGCGAGAGTGGGGCGGCTCGCGCCTGCCGCCGGGAATCCGAGACTCGGCGGGAATTACGGGAGCGCGGCGTTTGTCAAAAAACGATGACAACGCCCATACATTTGTCGTTCGGGTTTCATATTTGTATATGCGAAACGTTTTTATGCCTCACTACGTTCGGACACTTCGATACCCTTTTTTATTTGGAAACACATAGCTATTGTTAGTTTTTCATCATCAATAAAATTATAAAAGTACCTCCGCACCACCAGCTTGCATAGACACGGCGGTGAGGTACGAGTTCCAGCTTACACTAAAAAGTGTTGTTTGGATTTTTTTATTTTCAGTAAAATTTTGGCAGTCGATGTTAGCGGTGGCACACCATCGCGCCGGCCAGCACACGGTGTGCTCTCGGTCGTACAGTCGTGTGGGACGGCCGTCACTTCGGACGGAAGGAAACGTGACGCGGCCGTCACTGAGCTGGCTGAGTTGGTTACATGGCTGTTCCGCCACGGGTCGCGGGTCCGAATACCGCCTAGGTCATGGATGTTTATATATTATATGTATTTCTATAATAAACTCCAGTACCTGGACTACAAGTCAGTAGGTGTTTATCACTGGACTGGGCTAACGAGGTGCGTAAATCCCGCACATATTATGTTATTGTTATTATTATTCTCAGAATAAGGGGATGAAAAAATGTAGAGTGCACTTGTGTTCGCACACGTTTGTGCTCCCTTGCATGATCTGCGGTGATGGCAAGTCCGATGAGTACGTCGTAGACGTGATTCAATCAGAAAAAATAAATAAAAAAAGCTTTTTATTTCCCTTATAATACACTTTTTAGTTAGTGTGATTTCTATTAACCATAATTAGTATGTTTTTTCTTTACTTCTATCCTAGGTATAAAGGCCGCGTCTTGCGGTGGAAGCCTCCTTCAAACCTTGCTATGTACGTCTATTTTGGGCCTTTCTTGCCCAGTGCGCTCCGGCTACTCTAACAATATCGCCACTCCATCTAGTTAATGGTCTACCTCGTTTTCTTGATCTGTCGGGCACTACTTTGTTACAGTTTGTGACCATCTACCATCCGCTATTCTCTATATGTTCTCGCCCATTTCCATTTTAACGTCAGTATTTGTTTCATTGCATCCTTGGCCTGTGTTCTTTTTCTGATACATGAACTCTTAACCCGACCTTTTAATTTTAAGTTCATGTAGCTCCTTTCTAGGGCTTTTTGACATTTTTTATTTTTATATTAATTCCATCACGGTTTGCTTAATTGGCCAGGTTTGGCATGTATATGTTAGGCAAGGTATTTAGCAGATGTTCATTGCTTTGGTTAAGTTTGGTTTAAGTTTTACAAGTAGGCGCCCTCTAAATATTTCCTTCATCGAAAAATACTTATTTCATGTACTCTTGATTTTTCGGTCTATTTTTCTGTCCGTGCATGCAGTAAAGGAGATTAGATGACCAGGATATATGTATTCGTCTACATAGTGTATTTATTGGTATTGAAGCTATTAAGATTGGTGTTTTGTCTCTGTTTCACATGATCTTTGTTTTGTCTCTGTTAATTATTCGCCCAACAGCAACAGGTGGCGCCGACTGTTAGGGATTGACACAGAACAGCATCCGCTTGTTGATGTATCCCTCAGTCTACGACCCAGCTAGAGAGAAGTATCTGGTGGAGGGGTGACGAAGACTGTTGGAGGTTGACACGGAAAAGCATCCGCTGGTGTATCTCTTAGTCAGCCAGCAGCACTTTTTTTTTTGGTGACGAAGGGAAATGCATTTACGTATGATACCTGGGAGCCCGGGTAGACCCCCAGACCTATGTTGGATTCGGCCATTGGGTAGTAATACCAACTAAACTCCTACGGGAGCCTTCAACTGCTACTAGTGGAGGTTCCTCGATCTGCAAGCAACAGGACCCCTCCAGCGACAGGCTCCCAATGGGCCGTCCCACACAGACACTCACCGAAGGTGATGCTCGGTGAGAATTTGCGTCAGACGGAAGATGAGGGGTTTGCGCCTACGACGCATCCACCGCTAAAGGACCGGCCGCAAGGCAGCCGTTATCTCTCTACCGTACGGCTGCCACTACAACCAGCGGACCCGCAGGATTTCGTTATGCATGGGGTTCAAGCTGAGAGCCCTCCTATCAGAGATGCTGCAGCCCGCGATACCGTACCCTCGGTGCAGATCGCAGATGGGCCTTATTTCTCGCAGTAAGACGAACCGCCCAAAGCGGAGCATCGTACGTCGCCATACTCCGACAGACAGCGGAATACAGCAATATGGTACAGCGGAGGCGCTGCAGGAGGTTTGGGGGGAGTCTGCCCAGCACACTCGGCGCCTTCTCGACCTTCGGTACAATCATAGCAAGGTGTGGGCCCAAGGTCCACCGTCCGTCAAGGATGAGCCCCAGATATTTGATATGGGGGCTCAACCTGACCCTCTCCTCTCCGATCTGCAGAGCGTCCCCTTGCGGCCGGTCCCGCAGAAGAGAAGGGATTCGGTCTTGTCTAGTCTGACCCGATGATTGTCTAGACTGGCTGATCACGAGGTCAACGCCCACCTCGGCCAGCCGCGCCGCCTCCTTGTAGTCATTTCCCCGGGCATACATTAGGGTGTCATCGGCGTAACATATGACATCCATCCCGGGGAGGAGACGGCCTCGCAGGACCCAGTCGTACCCGATGTCCCACAGTATTGGTCCAAGTACAAAACCCTGCGGGACGCCGCGGCCGACTCGCCGCAGGCAGCGGTCGAAAACTTCCCGGAGGCTATCCCCGAGGTACACAAGAGAGGTCGCCAGCAATCTCGCGTGTACCCCGTCTGGACCCGGTGCCCTCTTCTTACTCTGGATCGAGTTACTCCAGGCCGCACTCGATCCAAACTAATAATTAATTTTTAACAAAGAAACCAGATCGATAACATTGCTAAGTCCACATAAATTTGAGACTAAACTAAATTGAACATTTAGGTTTTGTTTCATCGGTTATTATTATACTGTCAAGTAGATAAGTAGGACATTGCTCTAAGTGTCATCTAAACTGTAGTGTCTATGATAGTACCCATGGAAGGTGCGAGCCGTGCAAATTATTTATAAAACTTGAGTAAGTTACACTTTCCAACTTTTACAAGTTACGCTCCTGCCGTTGGTGCGGAACCGTCGGCGTGCCCGACTAGGACTTGACAGGACTTTTTTTCGATTCAAAAATCCTTTTGTAAACATTTACGCATCGAGTTTCTGTGCATTCCGTTATAATTACAACACTAATTACGTACAAATTTTATTTTCATGAAGCTAATACCTGTCTCGAAGTCCTTTTGTTTAACCATTCTATTTAGAGGACGTCGTCGTCGTTTAATCGTTGCGCATAGATAGTGCCGAGGGGATGGAATACATTTTAAATTCGGTTGCTGCTTGATTTTGCGTCGCCTTCAAAATCATTACGTTGTTTCTTATCCAGGAAAGTTAGATTGCATGAATTAATCCTATGTTTTCATACGTGAAAGTGAAGTTTAAATTATTAAAAGGAATATGTTAGAAGGTGGAGTTACGAGAATAATGAAAAGAGAACCAGAGGCAAATATGTTGCAGTCAGTTCGCTCTGCCTGCCCACTAGCAGACTGGCGTGAATAATGCGTCGTTGTTGAATTGGCTTATTTTTATGTGTCTTCGGGAATAGGTAAGGATTAAGATAATTATTACTGTGTAATTATTTACCACAACTTACGTATGATGAAGTCCTCAGTAGGTAAGCAAACAGATAGACGATATAGTCTTGTGTGTTTACTACATAGAAGATGTAAGTAAACAGATAGACGATATAGTCTTGTGTGTTTACTACATAGAAGATGTAAGCAAACAGATAGACGATATAGTCTTGTGTGTTTACTACATAGAAGATGTATCAAACAGATAGACGATATAGTCTTGTATGTTTACTACATAGAAGATGTAAGTAAACAGATAGACGATATAGTCTTGTGTGTTTACTACATAGAAGATGTAAGCAAACAGACAGACGATATAGTCTTGTGTGTTTACTACATAGAAGATGTAAGTAAACAGATAGACGATATAGTCTTGTGTGTTTACTACATAGAAGATGTAAGTAAACAGATAGATGATATAGTCTTGTGTGTTTACTACATAGAAGATGTAAGCAAACAGACAGACGATATAGTCTTGTGTGTTTACTACATAGAAGATGTAAGCAAACAGATAGACGATATAGTCTTGTGTGTTTACTACATAGAAGATGTAAGCAAACAGATAGACGATATAGTCTTGTCTGTTTACTACATAGAAGATGTAAGTAAAAATTATCATCACATGTATACAATACACATTTCATCTAAGGGCGCTGAGAGAGACACACGGCCCATTGGGGGGGATCTGCGTAACAATCATGCGAATGTTCATGGGCGTCAGTAGACACCAAAAGTCTTCGGTTGCTCGTTTGCCCCCTTATGCTATAAAAAAATTTTAGTAATCACATTCATGCCGTCACCACAATGATCGAAGGGATATTTCGCATTACGAAATAGTCGCAGAAACCAGCGGCGGAGCAGTGGAAGGTGCTCGCTACAGCAAAACCACTCTAGTACACCAAACTCTAGTACACCAAACTCTAGTACACCAAACTCTAGTACACCAAACTCTAGTACACCAAACTCTAGTACACCAAACTCTAGTACACCAAACCAAGGGGCCAAGTAATCATAAAAAGCATATAGATCATCATTATCATCATCAGGCCATTGTCGTCCAGTGCTGGACACAGGCCGCAGCACTCGCCACACAGACCCGCGTCCTGCTTCCCGCCCGGAGCGTGGAGGTCCCCGACTCTGGACGTCGTACGGCACATAACACATGTTATGTCTACGCATATAGGCTTATTTATATACGGCCTCGTTAAAGTGCCATAAGCCGTATTGCAAACTGCTTCAAATACGTGGAAAAACTGTACAATATTTAGAATATATTCGCTTGGCAAGTGGAAGTTTGTGTGAGGATGATGTAACGAAGAGCTAAGGTGCTCAGCTCCGCACGACCGCTGAATGCCGAAGATAATTGAAAAATATATTTACTGAAACTTTGACACTAAAACATGACGCATTTAAAGGACTAACAAAATATCTAGCACAACTGCGTTTTTTCTGTGACGTAAAATAGTTACGGGTGCGTGGAGGGAGGAGACAATGTATCGCTGGCCAGTTCCGTGGCCTTCAATGTTGTTCATAATCCCGTTCAATTGTCCGTTGAAATTTCACTTGTATTATGTGTCCCAGCTCATATTTAATATTTTTTGTACTTTACTGTAATACCAGCGATCCTTGCCGGTTTCGTCCGTGAATAACACTACTGGATTGCTATAATAGCAAATTGTACACTAAAACCTTTCTCGACAATCTTTTTAACTTTTGGTGAAAGCTGCATGCATATCCGTTCCTTAAGTTTCACGTCACTCATCGAAAATGATGCTGTTGATACACGCGATGCTTATAGCAGGTATTCGGCACTTTCATGTGTCGCGAGCCTCAAACTCCAGGAGCTGATGTGGGCGCGTTAATGCGTTTCGCCGCGATAATAAAAAAAGAAACGAAAGAGTAACTCGTATTTGTTCCATCAAGATCCAATATTTCACCGCAACAAGAGTGAATATAGTTTTTTTCTCTGATTGCATTCAAAATAATTGATATCCGCCGTAGGGTGAGCTCTCCAGCTTTTATGAACGTACCTCGCCTCAGATTGAAACCGCTCCCGAGCCTTTCCTGTTACAATCGGACGCCTTCAAGATTTCCGTCAGTTTTCGCTCTGCTGCTATCGGGTTTTATGCTTCAGGCGCAGAAAGATTTATTACCTATTTCAATATTCATACTACCTTTGAAGAACTCCGTACCTTTTTCGTAATGTATTCAGTGACGTAGTCAACTTGTTGTTTCTTTTCATGTGGTAGACGTTCATGTGCTCGAGGTTATATTATACGTTGTGTTTGGTTTGAAAACGTATGTCACCATCAAGATCACGAGAACAACAGAATTAAAAAATATGTACTTTAAGGGCCCGAAGCTGCGGCAAGTTTATTTACTTATACTTCCATAGTTTTACACTACTACAAATATAAAACCTGTCTACACCAGTAGGGAACTGGCGTGAAGATGTTTGTTGTTGCTATTGTAATATACTTAATACTACTGTACTAAAACCATAGTTCTATGTTCTTATGAGTAGCAACCAGTAGGTTGTATAGATATGAATGGTTGTTTCATATTGATCTTCCTCGCAGCATCTACTAGAGGATGCCAACACAACCTAACTACAAAAGAATCCGAACATCAAAAATATTATCCAAACAATACACTACTAAATATCTTCGGCTCAAAGTGTAGGCAATATTTCCAAACACAAATAATAAGGGAAACCAGAGAGAAATATTGTGACAGACGCGAATTCCCTCAGGAAAATCACACCAGCATCGATTACATGACATATCGAAACATAAGAAAAATTCACCCTTGATTTTCTTTTCAGTAATGACGCCTTCGCTTCGGTTAGACGCTATTTGGAAAACGATTACTGCAGGCTTTGTTTTTACTACCAAGCATTAAGAACAAAGTACCTCGACGAACGAAAAGCTATCTGTTACTAGTTCAGCAGTTATTTACTATTTACCTCAAGTGCAAGAATCTCGTGTCACAGTTTGTGGTTGACCTCATCCAAAGAGGCTCGACAGTCTATTAGCCTTTGACTTTTTGACTATTGAATAAAATGATATTTTACTCTACAGCCCAGTCCAAATACAATTTCAGCGTACAGTCACAACATGGACTTTTGTATTGAACTTACCTAAATAAAAATAAGTAATTGGAAATACTTTTTGCAGCACATTCTGTTTATGTTTATTCTGTGGAGAATATAAAGTATATTCAAGTTCACTATTTACTAAACGGCCTACTCTACTTTTTTTGTTGACGCGATGAAACGCATTTACGCGCCTACACTGGCCCTGGGTGGGGTCCAGTGGGGCTCGCGGCACATTATAGTGCCGGATACCCACAAAAACCACCGCGAGTGCCATCAGTGCCGCCTTTGGTGAGGCGCCCCGGAACAGCAATTGATCAGGGCACCTCGACGGCTAGTCAGTGCTCAGAGGGACCGACTGCACCTCAACAGGTTTCTCTTTTGCCCCTCTTCTTATAAGAGGGATAGAAGGAGCGCCTCCTCCTCCTGCTCTTTGGCTCCCTCTTCTTAAAGTAGGGGTGCAAAGAGCAACCACCTCCTCGGTTCAATTGGCTTTGCCCAAGGTGTCTCAGATCACCCCAGGCTACTGAGCCCCACCGCCACGACAAGGCTTGAAACATGGCGGGGAGCTTCCTCGAAACTGACCTAATGGGGGATAGTATTATATAATAATAAATATCAATTGTTTTCACTTCGTGTCTGAATATTTTGTTTAATAAACCACGACTACTAGTTAGTGCTTACAGCCGCCGCTAAACGCAACTCCGCGTGTTGTGCGAGTAGACCCCGGATGCGAACACTGCGGGGAGAGCCGAAGAAAACCGACTGAGGCCTACACAAAAAGTGTTGTTACGTTTTTCTGATTTAATTCGCATATATAAATGCCTGCGCCGCGCCATGAATCACTTCTTCCTAATGCACTAATACCTACAAAGCGGGTAGATAAGTATCGACAACATACGTTTCTCTAAGAAGAGGATCTGACTCCTACAGTAATATACGGTACACTCCTACAGTAAAATATATATAATTTAACCCTCCAACCTATTTTAATTCAACATTTTTGTCTTCACCGCCACACACAAGTAACAAACCGCTCCGGCACCAAAACTCATTCGCATCAGCACATGTCCTCGTTCCGAGACCTTTATTTTTGCATTGAAAACAGTCGGCCGGTGCGGAACCCTTAATTCATTGCACTCCACAGATTATTGAAAAAGGAACGAATTCCCAGTTTGAAACTCATTCGGTCACACGATCATTCATTAATTGTTGAAAACATTTATAGTATTCTTCACCTACAATATGTATATGGAATTCGTTAACGTTATCAGCTTTGTGTTAAACTAGTTGCTCTCGTTACTTTGTTCGATATTGCTCCCCAATTCACATTTTTTATAGAATGGGGGGGGGGGGGGCATTCTATAAAAAATGTCAATGTGTCAAAAGAATACTTTTTCCATAATTTTCTCTCGTATAAACCACGTGAATTAATTGTTTGCATGAAGTTTCTATGTATGAGGTACTGGCTTGATATAATTTATTCTGTAAATATATTTATTTATAAGTAATAAAGGTACGTTCTAATTTTAAAATCATCCTCCAATTTTTACGACCTATTTAAAATCTACGCCGGGAACAATTTCGCGCTAAAGAGTTTAATAAGCAGATTCAGCGCAAAATCATCATCATCATCATTCATCATGCAAATTGGATCGGGCAGCGTTCATGAAATGTTACCAGCGATGGACGCGAGGAGGAGTGGCGGTGGGGCTCAGTAGCATGGGGTGATCCGCGACACCTTGATGAAGCCAGTTGAACCGAGGAGGTGGCGGCTCTTAGTACGCCTCCCATAAGAATTTGGGGCTAAAGAGCAGGAGGAGGTGCCGCTCTTTGTACCCCTACGGGGCAAGGGGCGAGGATGGAAACTTCATCCCTTTGCACTGTCCCAAAGTCGGTGGGGTTGTCCTGTGGTGCGGGACAACCCTATCCGTGAAGTGGCGTTGGTCACTTTGGGGGCTGACTTGCAGTCGAGGTGCCCTGCTGATTTGCTGTTCCAGGGCACTTCACCAAAGGTGGCACTAGTGGCACTCGCGGTGGTTTTTGTGGGCATTCGGTACTAAATAATGTGCCGCGAGGCCCACACTCCACGGGACCGCACCCAGGGCCAGTGAAGGCGCGTAAATGCCTTTCCCCGCGACAACAAAAAAAAAAAGGCCGATAAGGGCTGATAATGATGATGATAATAAATACAACACAATCGAAGCCGTCACTATAGCTACGACACCGTCTGCCGACGTCCGCCACCGCCTGATGCACCGCTCGCGACCGCCGCCACTTAGCGTTGCAAGTAAGATGGATGAGCCAACACATTTGATCTAAAGTTGTATAAGAAGTCACTACTACTTTATACCTATTTTTTGTGCAATCCTCTTAATTATTTAGTTACGATAGTTTATCTTGTCGCCCTCACACAACGCCGTCGTGAAATGAAAGCTCTGCAGTTAGTTTTATTGTAATGAGTAACATTCGCGTAAACTTAAGACATGAATATCTGCAGTTGCGTTTCCTGTGGTTTGTGAAAGTCCCAACAATCACTTAGGTAGTCATAGTTCTCTTCATTTCGAGGACTTACAAGTTAATCTGCCGCAGCATTACGAATATCCAATCAGACAAGTTACAAATGACGTGATACTCGTATATGTTACGTATAGCTCGCCTATTGGCTAATTCGATATTCTTACCTCCGTATCCACGATTGATGTAGCCCAATTTGGAATCTCTCTTGAGACGCTAAGAACAATCGAACACTATAAATACATTTTTTTATTAAGCAGGATATAAGTTGGGCGAAACACTTTTTCCATTCCATATGTTCTCAAAGTTTAATTCCATGATTAATCCGCTGGCTGTGTACAACGATTCGCTCACAGCTACAGATCGCGCCTCGACACTGTCAGCTGACCAAATGACGAGTGCGATCAGCGGCGATGAGTTGAGAAGTGCAGTAATAACGCCAGCTTGATTGTCACAAAGGGATTCATTTTCCTTGGAGTATAATCTATTAAAAAAATGGTTAAAGTGTCAAGTTAAGTTTTAAATTTAAAATCTCTTCCTAGATAAAAACAATTTACTTCGCGTAGGAGGTCGAATAAATAAATCTGTCGATTTTAATTTTAATAAAGAAACTACAAGACATCCCATTCTTCTATGTTCTAAGCATTATTTTACTCGTTTGTTGTTCATCCCTGAACATAATCAATCATTGCACCGCCGGCCGCAGGCGCTGCTGACCGCTTACGCGAGGAACGGTGACCACTGTCTGGCAGGAATTTTGCTCGAAATATGACTCATCAGTGCGTTGTTTGCATAAGGGTTAGGGGTAAAACGTGAAGCCTCTTTATGGGCGATATGCCTATGGAGCGCTTAAGTGCTGATTTTCCTTTTATGCGCACAGGAGTAGACTACGGTGGGCCAATGTTCATTTTGAACCGCATAGGTAAGCGCGACAAAATTAATAAAATTGTATATTTGTTTATTTATTTGTTTTACTGTACGTGTTATTCACTTGGGAGTTCGTCAGCGACCAGTCTGAACGCGAACCTCCTCGCACTTAAGAGTTTCGTTTCACGATGTGGAAAACCATGTCAGATATATTCGGACAATGGGCGTTTTTCTTTAGGTCTTGGTAATGTGAGGCGCGAGTCAAATCGTGTAAGTACCACTTGTGGCGAATAGTGTGCGCGGCGCTCACTTGACATTCGAAGAAGACACCACAGTACCATCACAAATAGAATTCACGGCCACTGGGACCTTTGTTGTCCGATCCCTCAGATTGCACTCCTCTCAGTCCTGGAAATTTTTGCTTGTCCGAACTCTCACAGCGCCTGTATGTGACGATCACATGCAGCATTTACCTGTTCACCGGCTGAGTTGATATCCAAAGAGTGTAACAGCTTCGGCAGCAATTTTGGAGACGCTGGAGTATCGAGTACACCTCGGACCTGCAGGCTGCTGCACACGCCGCTAGAGTAAAGAGAAGATACAAAGCTATCTTCTCACCCTTGCAGCACATAATGCCATCTTGAGTGAAGGCTCTGTGGTTGCGTTTCCAGTAGAAAAGTGACGCGCCTATTGGTTTCCAGTAGTATGGACCGTGTTCATGGGCCTATTGCTTTTCAGCGCATCCCTGTAAATAAGCAGTTAGTCTTCTGTGGACTACCCACTTGAGAGAGCTCAGCATGTGCTAGCGTCGTCTCCGTAACGCTCTCGATACGCATTCACTAGTTTACTCCTCAAGTCACGTGCAAAGGTATACTTCAAAAGTGTAATGTAAACGTTAACTAGATAAAGTGGAGAGATATGAAATATAAATACATCGTAAGATTTCCAAGAATATTTCCAAAATACCCGGAGGCCGGCGCCTGGCGGCAGCTGGTAGCTACTGTCCCGCAAAATTGGGGCCCGACCTCGGGAGATTATTTCCTCTAATTGTTTTTATTCCCGATACAGAGTACGCAAAGGTTTCTCGGTTCTCTATTGTGCCGTTTTAATACAATTTAGAAGTTATTTGTGCAATGAAAATAATATTTGCCCTTCTATTGGCATGTTACTTGGGTGGCTCTGTTCTTGGATATCTTATTTAATGAAAACGCATGTCTTTGACTATTGATAAGAATGGAGTAATGCTTAATGTTATTGTTTGTTGATATCAACATCGAAAGTGTGTCACGAATTTTGTTATCCAAATGTTCGGAAACGGTTCAACTGATCTTGTATTTGTGTCGGTTTAATAAGTACTAGTCGTAGCAAGTAATGTATATGTTTTGGCTTAGGAGCGCAAGTCCGCGGGACGCGGCTAGCATTATATACAACATACCTACAGGCTACAAGGAGTTCACCGAGTATCCAATCTCCGATGCTCCACCTCTCACATGAGCTCAGGAGCATATTATATACGACTGCATCAGTAGAAGGGAAATGTTGCGTATGGGTGGGTCTTCCTCACTAGCCTAGGGAGACCTGCGAGGATTGCGGGTTTCGAGACGAGCCTCATGACCCGGGTCTGTTCGCGAGGGGCAGCTATCCCCTCGGTGGTGGGGCAACCCATAGATAATAGTGGGTTGTTGCGCACCTAGGCGCGGAGGCCATATGGCCTGAAGGTGGTATTCAGACCGTGGCCTATTGGCCTTCAGGCCTGTAATGTGGGTTATTTATGTATACGAGTGATCCTCGCCCTGATTTCCGGGGCCGAGGACTCTTCTCCGCTTGATGGAACATGGGTTATGAGTTGGCGCGGTTACGGGGCGGGTCGGGTGGCCGCGCGTGTAGCAGAGCCAGGTCTTTCAGGTGAGCGTGCGGTCCCTTTATACATCTTCATAGCCAAGTGGTGGAGCACCCGCGCCTGCTGTAGTGTGGTCGAGTGAGCGCTCCGGAAACCGAACTGCTCGTCCCTTATTGGGATGTACAGATTGGGTCTCCGGAGCAATAGCCGCTCTAACAACTTGCCCAATGCGACATTAGCGTGACCGACCGGTAGCTTCCAGGCAGGTGCCGAGACTTGCCCGGCTTCGGAAGGATGACGATTCTCCCTTCCTTCTAGATATCCTAGAAGTGGGTCGTGCGGAGAACGCCGTTAACTATCCTGATGAGAGCCACGGCTGTGTGCCAAGACATCATCACTAGTGCCGTGGGAAGGATTTTGTCGGGGCCTGGTGCTTTTCGCCTCGAGAGGCGAAGGGCAACCTTCCGCAGCTCAGTGGGGGAGGCGAGCTCGAAAGGAGCTCTCGGACGCGGCCTTGATCAGCGGAAAGCGGGTCCGGGTCCAGACCCTCCTCAACTGCATTTTCTTCATCAGATCAGACAGGAGGTCGAGGGGGGAGGTCACTCTGACGGCGCGCTTTGGCCGGTGTGGTGGTGGTCGCCACAGCCTGTGCCTCTCGGTTTTTGTACGTGAGACTACAGGCCGCAGCTTCCACCTCCCCCGTGGTTTAAAGCTGCCCATCGATAGTAAAGTCAGCCATATGGTCTTGGAAGACCTGCCAGCCCATCCTCTACATGGTCCGTTCCCGTTCAGGGCCGACAAGTGCTGCGTGTCCAGGTCATACAGCACCATGTCCAGTCCATGTCCAGTGTGAAGTGGAGGTTGTTGTGAATGACGATGTCCAACTCATTAGATGGTTGCAGTAGATGATTCGCAATTGCTTACGATCCATCACTGGTTCCCTTCTGGCTAGGTATGTATGGTGTTGGGGTTATTTGTGATGTGACTGTGCGCGGCCATATCCTGGGGTCCCTGAGCAGACGAGTGAGCTCCTCCCTAATCACTTGGCTGAGTTCCTCCCTGACGATCTCAGCGATTATCTACCTGTGCTCGATAGTGTTGAAGTAGGAGCGACTTTCCGGCAGGGCTGTGTCCTTAGACTCTGCGGGGCCCCGGGGTGTCTGCTTGGTGGTGGGTAGTGAGTAGTGTAAGCCTTAGGGTGGCTGGCTGGAGTGCGCCTGCTCCCTCAACGGCCTGGTGGGTCGTAGCCTCCGCGCTCGGGGGAGGGAGAATAGACGGTGCGGCCTCTGGAGGTTCGGCATGCTCTTGCGAACGTTTTGCTGCCTATTTCCAGGCCTTTTCCGCTTCCTCTTCTTGGTGGCGGTAGGAGCGCGAGCTCTGGCTATGAGGAGGTTCAACGGTGCCGACAGCGTCGGGCCTGGTCGTCGTCGTCGTTGGCGCTGGTGTCGTGTATCGACACCAGCGACCCCACAGGTGGGGTCTAGGAGGTCTAGCTTCCCAGCCTTCTCATTCGTGGCTTGGTCCGGCTTGACCCCGGGTTTAGTCGGGATCAGCGCACTCAGCCTAAAGCCCCTGAGTCTCGCATTTCTGAGGTAGGTCCTACACCTAGGGTCGTTGGCTTTGTGCTGGGTAATGTTCGTCCGTGGGTCATCTTACTAGCCTGCGAAGATTACGGGTATCGAGGCGAACCTCATGACCAGGGTCTGTTCGTGAGGGGCAACTGTCCCCTCGGTGATGGGGGCAACTCACTGGTGTTAGTGGGTTGTTGCGCACCGAGGTGTGGAAGCCGTACGGCGTGAATAGGGATGCGACCGCGGCCTACTGGCCTGCAGGTGTGGTAAGTGTTGAAATGTGGTGATGTCCGAGTGTGATGTGGGTTATGCGTGTAAGTAAGTGATCCTCGTCTCGATCGCCGGGGCCGAGGACTCCTCTCCCCTTGTTAGATCACGGGATACGAGCTCACGCGGGTACAGCTGCCCGTCGGGTCGAGTGTAGGTGGGCGTGCGGTCCATTGTCTGCGGCACTGAACATGCCTCGAGACAATCGGGCAACAAACTCATTGGGACGTACAGCTTCAGTCTCCGGAGCAGTAGCCGCTCGAACAACTTGGCCACGTGCAACAGCAGCGTGATCGGCCGGTAGCTTCCGAGCAGGTGGCAGGCGAAGTGCGATTTCCCGCAGCTCAGAGGGGGAGATGAAATCCGTCCCGCTGAGTGGCGGAGTCGGGCCCTGAAGGAGCTCTCGTATTCAGCACTCCACCTGCTCGTGGTGCTCTGCTGACGACGGTGTGGTGAAAACTGTGCATGTAGATGTGATGCGACTACTTCGGCGCGTGCCTGCGCTCTGTAGCGTGTAGGAGTGATGGTAGTTTCTGACCTCGTGAGACTGTTTAGGGCGTGCAGGTTTGTGTCGTTTTCGCTGGCATGAAAGACTGTACTCTCCCAACCTGCTCCACGACACTCCCTCACCTTCGCAGACAGTTCCTCGGCCAGCTTGTTGAGTTGTGTCTTGATCCTCGGACAGCGGGTGCGGGCCCAGAATTTCCTCATCTGACGTTTCCTCTGCAGGTCCGACAGTAGGCTCGAGAGGAGCTCACCCCGTCTGTGTTTTCACCGGTACGATGGTGGTCGCGCCGCTCGCGCGTCATTGGCGGTGTACGGGCCCTTACAATTGTTTCAGGTCGGGGTGGCTCTTTTCGGCAGCGGGCATTCCCCGACTGCACGTACCACACCGTAGCGGACGCGCCTAATCTGCCGGTGGCAATGCGCAGAAGAGTGTGCTGACATCGGAGACTGTGCTGGTCCCTGTCTCCCTTCCACCCCTCTACGACTACTCCGAGCATGCAGAGGAGCTTTATCAACTCGTAGAGGAGTCCGAGTTCCTCGCTGTTCAGGCGGTCCGGCTGTGCGTGATATAAGCAGCCGGGTCTCCCGCCTCTCGCCGGTATATGCTTCACGAAGCGCACTGGGAAGCCCAGGCCCCTGAGCACCTCGGCGATGCACTGGGTGTCCCCACCGGTAGACCTCTAATACCAACCTTGGTGGGGAGGACTAAGGGTGGGGAGTAACAGTGCCATTGCACCGCCGGGTTCTCCTTCGTTAGCCCGGAACTCCTCCGGCGACTGCGCAAGGAAGCGTATACCCTTTCCAAAGGGCCGGGCGTTGGGTGCGTGTCCCAGCACGTCGCGCAGTGCGCGGAAGTGCCTCTGCCAGTCTGGCAGAAACTCAACGACTATCTGAGGGTACTCCGCTAGTCTGCGCGGCGGTTGGGAACTGGGGTGTTGGTCGTCTGGCTTTTTGCCAGTGGTGGTAGCCAGGGATGAGGGGGAGGGAGGGGCGCACTTTGGGCGTACTTTATGGGGCTGTCCGGAGCGGCGTCGAAACTGCGATAACGCGTCGCGTCCACCGATCCGATGGAGAAGGAGGGCTCGACGTCCCCGGCAGACGCAGCAGTCGCAACGGAGACGGTGCCAGGCGGTGTCAACGAGTCCTCCTCGGGCGTCGCTGGGCCATCTCCTATTCGCGAGCTGCACGAGGTGACGTTGACGGTGACGTAGGCGGTAACGTGGTTAGTGGTCTTGGTTGTGACGGTGAGGTGGCGGTCGAGCGCGAAGACTCCGCTACAGCAACCACTAGACGACTGTCCGTTCCACCTTCTTCCTCGGCATCCATGGTAGTGGTGGTAGGTGTTGGGCCAGGCCTCCGTCGGACTCGCTGTCCACTCCCCGGACCTTTCTTCACAAAGGTCGGGGAGTATGTCGTGCGGTGCGGCTTCGGACCTGTTGGGTATACGCAAAGCTGTTTGTCTTCGCCCGAGTTCCGAACACGGCATGGCATAATAAGGTATAATAACTATTCCGGACTGCGTTCCGAACAAGGACGAGAGGGCTGGGGCGCAAGCGGAACGGCACTACCTTTCGGCAATAGAGAGACAGCATACGTTTTTTGTATGTATTAGTAAGAGGCAGCCCCGTGCTGAAGTGGGCCGGCACCGCCGAAGAGGTGCCTCTCGTTCACACGATATCGCTCTAGTGACAGCTATGCTGTTGCGTTTCGTGCGGTGTATAGAGTCGGTTTCCTACACACTGCTTGACCTAGATTGTTATTCGGATTGCGGTTTACCAAAATATTCAAGAAAGCCAATGAATTGTTGGTTTCTAACTCCATCGTAAACTGTATTTTAGAGTTATTAAAATTTAGATGGTTCAAAAGTGTAAGTACTTTATCCTTTAATAGTATCGTAAATGTATCATCGACGTATCGCTTGTAGAATCTTGGTATTATAGGTGCAGTTTGAAAGGCAGCCTCTTCAAAGTGTTCCACAAATATATCTGCAGCTACGGGAGATATGGGTGATCCTATTGCTACTCCATCCACTTCTTTCTAAAATTGATCATTCCACAACCATAAAGAAAAAACAAGTTATAATTATATAAATAATTTAAAAAATAAAAATAAAAAAAAACAATAGGATAGATATGTATTTATTATCATATTTAATTTATTTACATATATTATATTCTCACCCATTTATTATTTATAACTCTAACATATTTTTACAATTATTGTATAACAGCACAGCACAAGGATTTTGACATATTTGTTCATGATGGTGATTCTGTCTCATTCCACAAGAAAATCTAAACAAACGCGATAAAATCCGTTAAAGATACACAACGATAATTAACACGTCTTTAAGCCACTCGTATATTTTCGTCAATTGTTCTCTCCCTCTAAGCTTAAATAATAAATCTTCTACTCTAAGCAAAGAATAACGGTCTATTTCTATAACTTTTTTCAATATGAGTTTATACTCTGCACAAATTCTAATGTTACAGTCCTTTTACACCACCGGGACAATGGGCGTGGCCCAGTCCGAGCGCTGCACCGGGGTGAGGATGCCGTCGGCCACCAGCTGCGCGAGGGCGCGCTCCACGGACTCGCGCAGCGCGTACGCCAGCGGCCGCGCCCTCATGAACAAAGGCCGCGCGCCCGCGCACACGTGGATTCTCACCGTGCCGCCAGTGAACCGACCCAAGCCGTCTTTGAACACCTTACAATATCTCGAACTCAAATTATCTATATTAAGGTCGTTGCTAGTTGCAGACAGCGCCTCGTAGTTGAATGTACGCAACTACCTAACAATATAGTCTATCCTATATATAGTCTTTTCTATCTATATACATAAAAGAAAGTCGTGTTAGTTACACCACTTATTACTCAAGAACGGCAGAACAGATTTGGCTGAAAATTGGTAGGGAGGTAGCTTAGAGCCAGGAGACGGACATAGGATACTTTTTATCCCGTTAGACAGCGTTCCCGTGTGACTTGACATGAAACGTCAGTCACTATAAAACGTGGTATAACAAAAAAGAATCAGACTTGGAATAACAAAACGCAAATGACAGCTATGTAATTTTGACGTAAAATGACAGCTATGTAATGACGTATGGATGACAATTTGATATTTGTGAGAAATCAATATTAAAACTATTTCTATTAAATAAATAATTAAGAAGTGGATTGAAGTGAAGTGAAGTTTAATTAAAAGTGAAGTGAAGTTTAATTAATAATGCCGCGACCAAGACGACCGAATCTTTCCCGACAAAGCCGTAATGCAAGAAGAATACAAAATACTGCAAATGAAAGGACTGAAGAAGAACAAGAAATTGCACGTGAACAGCGCCGCGATAGTATGACTCGACTTCGTGCTTCTCAATCACGAGAGAAAAATGAAGCAGCCCGTGAAACAGCTCGGTTGGCAATGTAGAATCGTCGAGCGAACAACAGAAGGCAACAAATAGATAATTTGCGACGCAGAACAAGATATTTAGGTGATTTGAATCACGCAGCGTTTCGATACGATTGTAGTAATGATTACAGCTTGAATCCTAGCGTTTGCATTGGGCAAATGGACGTTGTTTGCGAGTATTGTGGTGCATTGAAGTTTTCCGGAGAAACGCCTGGATTATGCTGCCTTAGTGGTAAAGTGAAATTGCCAGTGTTGACTCCGCCACATGAGCCATTGTATTCATTGCTTTGTGGCGAAACACAAGAATCACGCCACTTTCTTGCAAATACTCGAA
>JAFELO010000877.1:604180-644458 GCA_017140195.1 Eumaeus atala
GGCAAGGAGAAGATGGATATTATCTTAATATTAAAATGATAAATCCATTGAATGGTAAAGTATCAGTATCTTAATAATGGTTAATGTCTGTATTATTTGTCTTTGAAATGGTTAATTATCAAATTTTTAATTTCAGGTGAAGAAACTACAAAGAAGTTAGCTCAATGAATTATTATGCATATCGTTTGATGATTCGTCAAAATGTTGACAACTATTTGCTGCGGTTTCGTTGATTATTTCAGCAGTATTGCGTTGACATGTATGTAAAAATAGAAACGGAACGTTTAACATTTATTAGGTTGAACCAAGCCAAACTGCGTTCTGAGGAGTACATCCATTTACGTGATGCAGCTAGTACTGAAGGAAATGCAGCTAATATTGGTCGATTAACTATTCTGCCGGCGACGTACATTGGTAGCCCACGTCATATGCATGAATATGCACAAGATGCAATGACATATGTTCGTCATTACGGCCGGCCAGATCTCTTTATTACTTTTACCTGTAATCCAAAATGGATAGAAATTACTCAATTGCTGCTTCCCGGACAAACATCAAATGATAGACACGACATCACAGCGCGTATGTTCAGGCAAAAAATTCGGTCCCTGATGAACTTTATTATTAAAGAACGCGTCTTTGGAGATACGCGATGCTGGATGTATTCAATCGAATGGCAAAAGCGAGGCCTACCGCACGCACACATTCTTATTTGGTTAGTGGAAAGATTTATTCAGCCTGACCAAATAGATGATATCATATGTGCCGAGATTCCTGATCATGAAGTCGATCCAGACCTACATGATGTGGTTACTATTAATATGATTCATGGACCGTGTGGTGCCATCAATCCCCAATCACCTTGCATGGTCGATGGAAAGTGCTCTAAACGATATCCACGGAAATTAACGGCGGAGACTGTCACTGGCAACGATGAGTATCCGCTGTATCGGCGTCGATCACCAGATGACAACGGTCGAACTGTCACAACAAAAGTGAAAAGAATGGATTTCGTTGTCGACAACAGTTGGATTGTTCCATATTCGCCACTTAATTTCTAAAACGTTCAAGACACATTGCAACGTTGAATACTGCAATTCATATATTTGCAAATGTGTCACGAAAGGCAGTGATATGGCGGTTTTTGGATTGCAATCCTCAAATATCAACGATGAAAATTCACGCTATCAAGTTGGTCGTTATGTGAACTGTAATGAAGCGATTTGGCGTATATTCGCATTTCCAATTCACGAACGTCATCCTACTGTTATACATTTGGCGGTGCATCTGGAGAATGGTCAACGAGTACATTTCACGGCTTTGAATGCTACGCAACGTGCTGAAACACCTCCAGCAACTACATTGACCAGTTTTTTTGCAATCTGCCAAAGCGATCAGTTTGCACGAACTTTGCTTTACTCGGAGATGCCACGTTATTATACTTGGAATGCTTTATCCAAGAATTTTCAAAGACGGAAGCAAGGTGATGCGGTTCCTGGGTATCCAGATGTGCGTTCTACTGATGCTCTTGGTCGTATGTATACAGTTCATCCAAAGAATGATGAATGTTTCTATTTTTGGTTGTTGCTGGTAAATGTGCGTGGTCCAACTTCATTTGAGACACTACGAACTGTTAATGGTGTAATATTTCCAACATATCGTGCTGCATGTGAAGAATTGAACTTATACCCATTGGGAAACGATACCCATTGGGATACGACAATCGCTGAAGCCACTATCTCTGCATCTCCAAGTCAAGTCGATATCATAATTTCGACATGTTTTCCATCAAACCCATGGCACAAATACAAAGATAGTATGTCAGAAGATATTTTACATCAAAGTCGTGTCAGTTCCAGAAATCACGATATTGAGATGAATGAGGAGATACATAATCGTGCTTTACTCTTGATCGAAGATATGTGTTACCTCATGTGCGGTAATTTATTAATCAGGTTAGGAATGCCAACGCCAAGTCGTGAAATGGGAATATGATCACCAGTAATTAGATTTAGTAGTTCAAAGGAATCTACCCCTGTTGAATTACCAACAAAAGGAAGTTTATGATACTTTAATGAAGGCGATCGCTGATGAAAATGGTGGTTTATATTTCCTAGATGCCCCTGGTGGAACTGGCAAGACATTCCTTATGTCATTAGTTTTAGCAACTGTTCGGGCGAGATGCAACATAGCGGTTGCAGTTGCTTCTTCTGGAATAGCAGCCACATTGTTAGAAGGATGCCGTACGGCTCATTCAGCATTCAAATTACCGTTAAATCTGCAATGGCCAAAGTTTTAGCGGCATCGAAAATCATCATCTGGGACGAATGCACAATGGCGCATAAACGTGCATTAGAAGCACTTAACCGAACATTAAAAGATTTACGCAATGAATCGAGATGTTTTGGAGGAGCAATTATTTTACTGTCTGGCGATTTCCGCCCAATACTGCCAGTAATTCAAAGATCTACGGCTGCCGATGAAATAAACGCTTGCCTCAAATCGTCAAATCTATGGCGCTATGTGAAGAAACTGCAGTTGACAACAAACACGAGAGTTATATTGCTTAATGATACATCTGCTGAAGATTTCTCGGAGCAATTGCTGACTATCGGTAATGGTCAAGTACCTGTCGTTGAGTCGAGCGATTAATATCATTTCCAAATAATTTCTGTAATTTTGTCTCATCAAAAGACGAACTTATCAACAATGTATTTCCAAATATTATTTCTAACTACAAAAATAATGAATGGTTGAGTGAGCGAGCAATTTTAGCGGCTAAGAATAAAGATGTAGATGACCTGAACTACATAATTCAAAATAAGATAATTGGAACAATGCATTCATTCAAATCTATTGGCTGCGTCACAAATGAAGATGAAGCCACCAACTATCCAATTGAATTTTTAAACTCTTTGGACGTGCCCGGCTTACCACCGCACAATTTACGCCTAAAGGTTGGCTCCGTAGTAGTCACGCTTCGAAACATAAACCAACCAAAACTGTGCAACGATACGCGTCTGGTGGTTAGTAAATTGATGAACAATGTAATTTACGCTACGATAATGATAGGAAAATTCAAAGGTGAGGAAGTTCTCATTCCGAGGATCCCGATGATCCCAACTTCAATTTCCGATACGTCTTGCATTTGCCATGACCATCAACAAATCACAAGGTCAGTCCTTAAAAGTTTGTGGTTTAAATCTAGAACATTCATGTTTTTCCCATGGTCAATTATACGTGGCATGTTGACGGGTCGGAAGACCATCTGCGTTTTTTTGTTTTTGCGCCTGATAACAAAACAAAAAATGTCATGTATCACAGGGTACTTAAGTGAAGAGCAACCTATGTACTAAAATACAGTAATAATAATGAATGATTAATGAAGTTATTTAATTTCTTTTTTGTATTTTTTCCAATAAAAAAAAACACAATCTGCTTATTTATTGCCATTAAGGCGGTACAAAGTTCGCCGGGTCAGCTAGTTACATATAAATCCAACATTTTACAATGATCTTTATATTTAATAGTAGGTTGTATTACAGCAAGTTTTCGAATAGTTTCCCCCGTATAATATCTAAGCACTAATCGACATGGTTTTAACGTTAAATCATTAAATAATTTATAGTAACACTAATTACTTATTTATACATGAAATAGCGATGCCCGTATCGTATTCCATCGTAATATTTCTAGTAATTACATTTAAGGTTAAATATAAGGGCTTGTATTCGCTAGCGGATAACTGACACCTATTCATAAAAATGACCTCATCACTGTCGTCGGACTGAGACTCCTCACCGATGGCCACTAAGTTATGGTCCATTACATTAGAACACTTGCGTTTTAAATGACCTTGCCGATTACATGCACGACAGACGTAAGTCCTAAATCTGCACGCTCGGATGTCATGCTGGCCGCACGCCGTACACTGGTCGCGCTGTTGCCGTTGAGCCGCCGCCAACACCCGTGCCTTGTGCTGTGCTGTCGTGCGCTGCCCGCGCACTCTCCCCGTCGCAGCCGTCCAACTGCGACCCGTCGCTGGTACCGACCCGCTCCTGCGCCAGCCCTGCCCCATATCAGCTACTGACTCGCCTTGCTCGCTCGAGCCCCCCGAACCGACCTCCCTTGCCGTTCCATAAGCGCCACATCCCTCTCGGCCGCTTCCAGGCTCACTGCCAGACTATAAGCTTTAGTAAAGCTTAAATTGTTCCCCGCGAAGAGCCGTTGACGTATTGATCCACTAGCTATGCCGCATACCAACTGGTCCCTAACTCTCATCGAGCCAGTTCCCAAATTCACACGAATTCGACATTTTCTTCAAAATTCCGTGTATTCCGAAGTACTACACGGCTGTTTCGAAGAAAAATAAGCAAGAGAGGGGGAATGACACCTTATGCTCGTTTGTCTACCTTTGCTGTAAAAAAGGAACTTACTTAGTTTAGTTGAAGGTAGTGCCATGCTGCATTGCAGCGTGGAGGTACCTCTCGCTCACATGATACTTACCGGCGAACTTTGTATGAACTTCATAAATTTTAATTTTACGGTGATATAATATTACTTCTGTACCGACTTCAATAGAGATTTTCTCTGCTGGCTTAGAATTATTTTTTGTATGAAACGAAAAATATTATAATAAAAAATTGGTATGCGTGCGGCAACCAGGTCAATTTGCTCACGCACTAGCAGCGATTAGTCGTGGCGAAGTGGTATTTAACTCAAAGCCTTTCGCGATGGATGGGCATTCCAACATTTTTGAAACAAGACCTGAGTTTCGCGCATTCAACCAAACAAATAAAGCCGGTATTCGATATGTTCTCACCGCAATATTTACTCCTGCATTTATTCTTTAATTATCAGCCCTTATCGGTCCACTGCTGGACATAGGCCTCTCTCAATGAACGCCAAGACGACCGATCTCCTGCTACTCTCAGCCATTCCGGACTGTCTACTGCACGGCGATAGCCTTCCCACCTGGTGAATAGTCGACCTGTTACTTCGTTTTCCCAAACGCGGCCTCTACTCTAAAACCTTACTGGCCCATCTGCCATCTGTTCTTCGGAGTGTGTGACCAGTCCATTGCCACTTCAGCGAGCCTATTCGTCACCTGATATCGGATACTTTAGTTCTCTGCCTTTTAACTTCTGTCACTGTCACAGTGTCGGACAGAGAAGCACCAATAAATTTACGATATAATAACCACAATATTTCCTTACGTTAACTGTATTTTTAAGGAAGGAATTTGGAATTATTAGCATTTACTTTGACTCGTACTAGTCTTGTTCGGTACTGCCACCTTGTACAAAAGGTTTGGCTCAGGCAGTGCGCACTCATTATGGAAATAGAAGTTATAATGCGAACTTGATAATATTGATTTATGTGAAAATATATTTATAAGTGATTAGTGTTGATTATCGTCATAAAAATTCACCGATCGTATAATATAAAAGTATATTATAAGTAGTGAGTAGGTAGTGCATCTCCTACGTAGTAGTGGGACTAGGCTTTAGACACAAATAGAACTTCACACACATGTGTTCTAAAGTACGCGCCGCCACAAACTAAAGTCAACACAAGCGCGGCTCCGGGCAGTTGTATTTGTAAGTACATCACGTATTGCGTACACTCTTTGGCAAAAAATGTAGCCCTAACTTATAGGGTGCAAACGTTTCATCTCCCATAAGAATAAGTAAAGTTTGCTGTCCGAGAATATAACATAGAGACTTTAGCGTCGTCGCAAAATTGGGCTTTATATCTCTGGCTATAATTGCGTTTGACATGACATAATGAAACTGTATCAATACTCTACGTAGTAGGCACACAACTATTTAAGTGACACTTTCGGTCTTTCTCCTTTCCTTTTTCAATTAAAGGTATTATGTCATTGCAGTGTATATGCTTTGTTCTGCCGCCGCGCCACACCACGCCACTAGACCAAACAGAGTCAAGGACATGCACTAGAACTTGACAGTTAATATGTAATACAACAATATTCCCCCAAGAACAGTGGTCGGAGCTCAGCTAAATGCACACAACCGCGAGCAGATCCAGTGTGCAGCAGCTCGCAGGTGTTAGTAGCAAACCTACCTTCAGCTGCTCTCAATGATTCATTTAATTACACTGCGTTGCGCTTCCCGCCTCGGGTGTGGTGGTGTAGCAGACATTTAGTGAATTACATATTTATGAACTACGTGCATAGATGTGTTAGGTTCACGCCAATTTTACTTATAACATCAAAACTACTTAACTGATTTTATCACAGTTTATATGTACACTAAATCTTCGTGAACTTTTAATAACTTATGACTTCAGGACACTTGTCACCGCACTCCTCCGGCGGTCAGGGTTTCGTTTTGATTTACTTTAATATAGATTGGGTAACATGAATTCGCAAGACGCTGTCTATTATCATCATCAGCTACCAGAAGCCCACCAGTGCTGGACTAAGGCGTCGATGCCAGGTAAATGCTTGCATCTAGCGGCAGCTACTAAAAATACCTTGATAAATGTAAGAAATTAGAAAGCAGCGGCTCCCCACGTTAGGTTATTAAAATGTACAAAGGGAAAAGTTTCGTCTGGAAAAGAGGATCGAAAGATAAAGAGACATCCCTCCTCCGTAATATTAAATAACGCATCAGCTAAATGAAAGTGGCGCACATAGAAGTTTAACATGAACTCGCTACTTATGGCATCCGGATATGGATTATCCCGCGGGGGCCCGATATTGCGAAAGTTGGCGGCGGATTATTAATTTACCCCCTTTATTATTCCTTTACGAAAAGAACGCCTGCACTACGCGCTGAGACATGCGTGCGCTGGGGTGACCGCAGACGCGCTACCGTCCACAGCGTGTGGTTATTTTAAACATCGAAGTTCAATGGTGTGCCAAATACAAATAGAAGTTTGCAGCATCTAACCAGAAGATTAGATGCTATTATCTCCTATACCACGCGTAGTGGATTTACAAAGCGTAAAAGGTTCGATCTAAAGGGTTATTTTTAATATATAATAATAATAATAATTTGTGCACCTACCACACAACGCCAGCCTAGCTCTATACTAAGTTTTTGAAAATATTAAAATATGTTCTTTTAAATAAATACATATAAAACATAGATAACAAAATTAGTACCCGCGACCGTCTCGCGCTCGGCTTACCCGCTTATGTTACCACTGCACCAAACGGTCGTCAATTTGAACCATGCCTCCTACGAATACAATGCAGACGTTATACAAGTGAGAGGACATACATATGGCAATTAGGAGCGTAAATTTCTTTTGCGATGAGAGTGTACGCATATCAAAGACTACACAACAGCTACCTTTCACCAACAGTCAGGCCGGAATTATTCGACTTTGGTCCCCCATAACAACATAGTAATCTTGTGAGAACCGACCAAGAACAAATCGGGCGGTTCTGTTCAAATCAATTTACGCTAGAAGTGAAGGGTACACTTTGCATCACTTTAGAAGTGTATATCTCAGAAATTATCCGACAAAATAATAAAGGAAATCTTAGAAACCTCCATACTATTCAAATTAAACGGACGGGCGTGACGGGTTCGTGAGAATTATATTATAGGTTCAGAGTGGTTCTGTGTTTCTGGCATTTGCCCACGGACCCCTAAAAATTAACGGGCAGTGATAGGGACTGCCGGTAGATGAGAAAAGTCCCAGTAGGTTCGGACTCCTCGGCCTTCACATTACCAACTTACTTATTATATTGTAAGTTTCCAGTGGTTCCATCTACTATCAGGGAGTAGTCACGTTAATTAATTTAAGGGATTCTTCTACTTGGTCGTACACTCCTGACGGAGTGGTCGTAGTCATAGATTGAACGCCACATAGTGCAAGGAAGAGGGGAGGGCGAGCGTTCTCCCGCCCGATGGTCAACAAGATGGACAGACCACATTAAGACGACTGCAAAATGTTCCTTCACAAATAAAAATAAATTCTTTCTCTTCATACTAAAACAATTTAGAAAAATATAACCCGTATGAATGTCAATTTTACATAGCATCAATTTAAAATCCACATGTGCGGTAAACGGGGAGCTTATCAGTAAATTACGCCAGTATTCCGACAGACATCATTCCGCAGACAACACGTGCCTCTTAAACGCGAGCACATAAATCTACAAATCGCAATTTAACATTCGCGTGAACCGACGCGGACGTGTGGCGTATGAATATGAACTGTAATGAAATTGAAATGGAAAATCATACAACATATTAAACTTTAGCAATCTTGATAATGGATTTTTATATTATAATATAAACAGATAAATGTGGAGTTGGAACTTCATGATGACTACCGGTGCAAACAGACATCGGTATAAATGTTATGCAGATATAGCGGGCCACCGGAAACTACACAAAGATTAATGGAAGTGTTCGGGGACGACACAGCATCGCACTACCAATGCCCACCCAGGCGTCTAAGCACCAAAGATATACTGTGGCGGTGTAGAAGCCTTCCTCATTTATAAATAAGTATACATTGCTTTATCCAGCAACGCCTCGCAGTTTTACTCGAGTTCTTTTATATTTTTTTTTTACATCCCATTTCCTTAACGGAAGAACTTTCACATCGGATGGCTGCAACAACCTGGGGCCTGCGTTGACCAAATTTAGACATGATTGAGAACAAGAATAACAACCATAGATCTATCTTATATCTCTAGATAATTAGTAAGTATATAGACAACTTTGTATACGCCATTTCCAATTACTCAATACAAATGCTTTTGCTTTTTTTTTTAAATTGTTATTTAAACAAGATATTTCACAAATGGAAATATAATGGATGAAACATTAATATTTTCTTTTCTCTTTAACATTGCACTAACAAACGCGGTGGGCCGTCTGATAACAAACGACTCCAGACTGTGACATAACAACTACCACGAGATCACTCATCACCACTTGCTACTCCTATTTTCGTTTGTAGCAGAGGTGGCAACGAGTGGTGGGCAGCTTGTCCACGCTGCGCCGCTGCCGCGACGGCAGACATTTTGGTGCGTATTCATTGTAGCCTTGACGTACATAAATAAAACCGAAATATCACTCGTCATAACATATTTGATATTATCATTTCCATGTATAATTATGTTTCGCATAACAGACAAGACATCTCTGTTCGTTGTTTTTCATTCAAATTAATAAAATCGTATGCTTCTTATGTCTTAAATGTCTCCTGAACTATTTTTGTTCTAAACTATGCAGGAAGCAACAACAGTTGTGTGACATTTAACAGACAGTATAAAAGTATTGTTGTTGGGCAACAAAAAATACTTTTATTCTGTCTGTTCTTTTATAGAGAGGTAAATGAGCAATTGGACCAAACTTAGCTGTCACTTTACGGCGGTGCCGTGTTGGCGGGAGTTTCCTCCCCGGTCGTGTCCGCCCAAATCGAGTGCAATGTAGCATGGCAATACCTCTTATAAAATTTATGCAACATGTTGCTAATGCATTAATATGTTAATGTCTCAATGAATACATTTGTTATAAGAAGTTATAATCATAGTTTTTTATATCTATTACTCAGACTGATCTGAAAGCAAGAAAATTGATTAAAATATATTATATTTCCATCGTCTCCTTGGCCACAGAGTGCATCCCGCACTAAGAAGCTCCAGATCGGCAGGCAAAATGCCGGCCAATACTGGTAACACCGCACTGCTACATGACCTGTAGGCCTTCGTCAATAAAATCGAAGCTAGTCTTTGGGTGCGTAATAATGCACTACGTACAACATACAAGTGAGAGCGTCGACACCAAAAGGCCTGCAGAATATGTCAGGATTGCAACACAGGCTCCGAGGTACACCCCACGAGGAGGTAGAGACACGTGTGACCTTTCCGAAAGAACTGACGGCCATCTCGCCCATCAAAGCCGCATGCAGCGCAAGGTATCAATCATCGTATATGTGTACCCAAGCACTTTGGTCACAGATACACTCGCGATCGAGGTACCATTCATCCTAATGGACAGTCCGCTTTTAAAACGACCCTTAATTTTCATAGTCTGGTACTTGACTGCGGAAAATGTTAGCCTATTACGGGTCCCCCAATACGATAAACTCTTCAAGATCGTGGTACATTTCTTTTCGATAGCGACGCGTGACGTTGCCTCGATCGCAAGCGTCAAATCGTCTACGTATGCCACAAAGCCTACACCCTCTGGTCTCGGTAATTTAAGGATATATAGTGTGGGACCCAATACCGAACCCTGGGGACATCCTATTGTGGAAATCTTCCAAAGCATGCGGTGGCCGTCTGTGAAGCTAATGTAACGGTTACAGAAATAACTTACGAGAGTCTGATTGATGTTCGGTAATGATTTCGGTGATCGAGATCCCGGTAACTTTTGCTTTTAACAATATCATTATGCATTGTCAAAGGCACCGGAGAAGTCCAAAAGGAGCAATAGCTCGTAGCAATTCCGAAGCGCGATCACAACGCCAGAATTTTCATTCATTACAAACAGCTCATACACTGTGATGGTTTATTCCTAGAAAGTTAAATGACTCCCTCTCGAAACTCAGATTTCTCCATTTTCGAAAATCACCTTCACAACTGCCCAACTACGTTTGTATTTAAATGCTGTTTTCGCGCCATATTAGATTTGTATACCTCTTCGCGTGTAGGAATGGATTTTAGCTTCGAACAAAATTACTTTATAAAAAGAAAAAAATCTATGCAGCCATAAAGTCACGCTCTTATCAAACCGCACCAGTACTTCTGACATGAATGGAATGTTTGCTTTCCTTTATAACAATTTATATAATGTGTTTTCCTTTTTTATGTTTTTGTGATAATGCATATGTGGACCTATCACACCACTAGCACTGTGCCTTTTTTTTTGACGCGGGGAAACGCATTTACGCGACTTCACCGGTCCTGGGTGGGGTCCAGTGGTGTGTGGGACTCGTGGCACAAGATAGTGCCGAATACCCACAAAAACCACCGCGAGTGTCATCAGTGCCGCGCTTGGTGCGGTGCCCTAGAACAACAATCATCAGGGCACCTCGACGGCTAGTCAGCCCCTTAAGGGACCAACTCCACCTCCACAGATGAGGTTGCCCAGTACTACAGGACAACCCCACCGAATTTGGGACAGTGCAATAGGGTAATGTTCCCATCCTCGCCCCTTGCCCCGTGCGTAAAGGCGCCATCTCCTGTCCCCTCTTATTATAAGAGGAGTACCGAGAGCGATTCTTCCTCCTGAAATTTAAGCCCTCTCTTATAAGAGGGGTTTAAAGATCCACCTCGGTTCAATTAGCTTCGCCTGGGTTCACCCCAGGCTACTAAGCCCCACCGCCACGACAAGGTTTGAACCATGGTGGGGAACCCAAACGGACCTGGCCCAAGCTTAGACTTCAAATTCGAATGAAAGAATAAAAAATTCGGGTTTTCTCACGATGTCTTCCTTCACTAGCTGTGGTCTTGTAGAAGAAACGAAACATAGAAAATTAAACATATATGCATACACACATTCCTTAGTAAACGCACAATATGTATTCCATATGATGTAAAAGAACAACATATGTCATGTATTAGTTCTTTATAGATATAAATAACAATATCCATGAAATGCGTGTAATGCACATTGGTCAATACAATATTTTCTTGCAGCATGTCTTCGCTGGTATATTGACCTGACCAAACAAAGCACAATCTGTACCGTCTGTGGTTTTATCCTGTTCTACCTAATAACATTAATAATATAAATGCAAAAGTTGTCAGCACATATTTATGGATGTAATTTGTTACCCTTATGTAAGAGGTAGTCCCAAGCTGCATTGCAGCCGAGCCGGGTCAGGACGAGAGAGGAGGTGCCCCTCGCTCGCTTGACAACGTAAAGCGACAGTTATGCTGTGGGTCCTGCGGCGTGCGTGTGTGAGTGGCAACGGCAACACATCTACATGACAACAATAATACGGATGTCTGTGGGCATCGATAGTCTGCAGAAAGCTCCTATTGTTCTCTTGCCGCCTGCATAAATATTTACTACACCCATGGAAGAACGTAGATAGCGAAAAAGTTTATGATTCTCGTAGATTTCACGCGAGAAGAGCTGCGAGTAAAATGAGCATTGAACATGTTATAATGAATGTATGATTCGAACAGTTGATATGAGCGGAGGGTTTCAGTAACCCGCCGCTGTTCCTAACTGAGTGACGGGAGACAACGGGAATTAACCACCCGCCCCGTGCCACTTTGCCGACCTTGTGTGTCAACACAAAGAACACAACAACACAAGTCCTAACTCACTGTACTAGGCCAACCTGGAGTGATGAGTTCACCGATTGTTATAAAATTATATTGGAACATCATCGGCTCAGCTGCAAGCCAGGGCATATCTCTCACGATATGTGTATGTAGTATAGTGGAACAAACGAGCAGTAGGCGTCCTTCTACGGCGAGCGACGGTCACAGACATACGCGTTGATGGTATTGTTGCGCTCCGTTCCTCGTCCCTTCTTATGACATTTAAGTTTTACGTCGAATATTAAGGTCTGAAACGTCGTGAAGCCAAAAGGAAAGAAAATGTACAGTGTATGAAATCGCGCGAAAATTGAAACCCATGAATAAGTAAATTATAAATTTATCACTGAAAAAACCTATTATAATATATTTATTTTTTGGGAATGTGCGAGGATCGTTTTTTAATTCGTGATTTACTAACCTTTAAATACCTTTTATTATTATTATTACGATCGCCTCACGTAAGTTCAGTTGCTGTTAGAAATGTATACGTCACGACAGTAGTACCCTTGCGTTACGACGACTCGGCATCGCACTGATATTTCACGAAATATTGCAAAATTCATTGATTTGTAAAAATTATAAATTTTGATTTGGGCCTGGTAAAGGTTACACGTTACCATGACAAAAGTTTATGACTGACAGCTGTCTGTCAGAACAGCTAGTTGTCAATAAGTTCTGCGGCTATATGAGGATTTACCTGGATGTTTTTTCACACCTTCAGTTACGTATCGAACATTTCATACGGACCTCTAACGTTATAGAAAATGGTATATAGCCTGTGTTCGTGATAATGGAGGATTCCAATGTTAAAAGATTTCTTTCAAATAGGTCCAGGAATCGGAGCCTATTCAATACAAATAAACAACCAATGAATGTTTCCTCTTTATAATATTAGTATAGAAATAGAAAGGAAAACTATCACACTTATGTTGATTTCCAAGTTCCGAGTAATAGTCGACCAAGTGTATTTTACTAATAAATAACTTTATCTATATAAGTCCGTTAAAAATGAATTGTCTTTATAGTCAAATAAAGATGTGTTGAGCTTATATTTAGAGTGTAGTTTAGAACTGTCGGTCCTCGGATCTGACTCGCATTTGGCTGTTGTAGGAACTACGGAACCCTAGGTGCGCATCGCGCGCTTGGCCAGTTCTTTATAATATGAGTAGTGGAGCCCTTCAATAACTACCGAGACCCATTAATATCCAAAATATCTTGCGGTCCTTTCAGCTTCGAATCTAACCAAGGAAAAGCTCATCGTAAAAGATTTGCTGTCGCTGGGCGTGACTTGACTTGGCGACATCATGTGCGCGCCGATCGTGCCCGATGCAGCATGCGCTGCTTCACCCACGGGGACTACCTCAAACGCTACCTGCACAATATGCTTGCTAATTACATAAACGATTTCAATATATTGCTCTTAACTATTTAGACATTCACCCTGGTGCTATCGCAATACAACCTTTACAACTCGGGCAAGGCAAGGTCGGATCCCTAGACCCCGTTCTCCCGCTCCCAGAAAACCACATTTCATGTCCCCTCAGTGACGCTCAACACGAATGCCATTTTCGGTACCTAAATAAGCTTAAAATTTTCAAAGAGTTTACTTCGGTTCAGTTCGGGTAAGACGAAATTCGCAATTTTTCACGTACAAATAAGTTAACGGTGTAAAATGACGTGCGCCCGACTCGCCTTTTCAATTTATCGCGCGATATCTCGAATAGTGCCTCCATTCTGCTGAGAACGTGCCACTGACAACCTTTGAGAGTTATTCAAATATGTGTTTAATGTTTCGCTGTGAAGTTAACCCTGAAAGTTTACTATAAAATGATATAAAAACAAGAGTATACGCAGGATATATTGTCAAACTGAAAGTGTTTTGGCCATTGAGACCCGCGGAAACTTTTCAATTTTAAATTAACAACTAATTGTGAAGATGTTTCATCACCATCAGCCGGACGACGTCCACTGCCGGATATAAGCCTACCCCATAGAGCGCCATAGGTTCCGGTCACGAAACACTAACATGCAGTGACTCCCCGCCAACTTAACCAATTCCTCAGTCCGTCGGGTAGGAGACCGTCCCACACTCCCACACTCCGTCTGCCGGCAATGTTTACTAAGGTCATATGTAAACTATTTACATTTTCAACATATGAACTTCTTGTAATGTCTTTTATTTTTAACAATTGGCGACAATACCTAAAGTGTGAATCCCGCATAAAATACGTTTGAATATTCACGCGTCATCCTTCTTGTGAATTTAGTTATGTTCTTCTGATGAAATTCGTTACCGGGCCGAAGACAATTTTTTAGCTTTTCCTTCTGGGTCCCAAATATCAAAGGGTCAGTAGTGGTTGGCGCTGTCGGTACCGGCCAACAGGAGTAGCAGCGGTGGGAACGTGTGGTGGGTGTTTATTGAAGTCGGTGGAGCGTCCTGAATATGTGAGTAACGCAAACTCAGAATGTTATCAGATAAACAATATTATTCCTGGTCTCCCGCTCAAAGATATTATGTGTAATCGTTGAAGAAAAAGCAACTGCTTTGGCTTGAAACAGCTGCGCCAATGATCTGCTCTATGAAGATTTTCCAAGTTTTACTTCAGAAGTAGGAGATTTGCGGTCTTGGCGTTCGGTGCAATTGCGTTCAGCAGGCATAAAAACCATAGGAACCACAAGGCATAAGAACGCATATTCCGGATCCCTTGTCATATCTTATCAGACTTCTTGTTGCTTAGTACAGAGTCAGAAGTAGCTCAAAGATATTAGATTTTCAAAGTCACATGCCATGCATCGTACCCAATTCAGTAAACAAGCTTTGTGCCAAAACAACCGTAACGAAGAACACGAGGCAGGTTCTAAACAATATTCCAGATTTGATAACATTGTTTTCTTACGTCCCATAAAATAAGAAGGAGGACGGATTCAGATACAAGGTGGAATTCACATCAAATAGCTAGTAAAGTCTTTAATCCCTTGAAGCACAAAAATAAATAAACGCAATTAAAATTTAGCGTAGGCACGTCTTTCCTGCGCGACCGCGGGGTCGCTCACCTAGACCTGTAAACTTAGACATGTACTTGTCGTTGACCTAAATCCATTACATTTGGCAAAAAGAAAGAACAATCCGAAAATTTTAAATTATAATTAGGTCACAAAAAAATCAATAGAGAATGAGAGGTACCCTAAGGTTAGGCTTAAAGTTCGGCAACTATTACAAGCAGTAACAGTAATATAGCACGTTTAGTAGCAGTGAATCTCCCGTGAGTGTCCCCCAAACCCTTCGTGTGCGAGGCGGAAATGTACTGGATCGGTTTCGTTATTAGAAGGAATCCTCTTTAAATCTGGATCTATAAACGTTTTTTGACCTGACTGCACTTGAAGAAGAAAGTATGCAGCATTTAGCAGCATAATATTAAATTTTTGAGTGTGAGCGGCGTGGCCGTACTTGGATGTTCCTGTGAGCATGTTGCTTATCAGCAGTGAGCAGATTTTTTTTTCTGCGGTTCGAAGAGGGAACTTAGTTTTCTGTAAGTGAAATTGACACATCCGGGAACTATTGAAATGTGAACCGAATAGGAATGTCCTCTCGCACAAATGGTACCGCTGTAAAGTGAATGCTGTCGTGAGAAATAAGGGAGGAAACTTCACGCGTCACACGTCTGTATAAGGAGTATACGGATGTGTATGAGCGTCGTCAATCGTCAACGTCCACTGCTCGATTGCACCCTATACTCTTGAATAAAAGATCGCTTCCTGTTTTGGCGAACGGATAATGGTCATAACAGTGCACAAGCGTCTGGGGCAACACAAGCCCCAGACCCTTATTTTCTATTGCGATGGGACGACAAACAAACAGGTCCGGCGAGACAATGCACTGCACTGGCTTTAAGTGCTCTCCGAGACACTGGGACTTACTTTTTGACTCCAGTCTATCTTAGAAACATGATTGGCTAAAGATACTGACGACATTTACGTCTGACCAGAGAACTGAAACTAATATCGAATGTTCTGTGTCTGAACATACTAACCGGTCCAACGAAACAGAAACACAGTAACAAACTTTAGACTTTAGTAACACTGTTGCAATTTGAATTAGACGCAAACTAGGTACGCCATTAACTTTTCAACGAAGGAAGGAGGGAAAGAACCAAAAGAAATGAAGCAATTTAAAGTACTTGGGCGGACTGATAACCACGCCGAGATAACAAGTGGCAAGTGCGGTTAAGTGTTGTCGTTACACAGTGCTTGTGACGCGCTGGCCTTCCGCGGCGGCACGTGAAATATGGACAGCCATGAAAATGCTAATTCCGATATGTACGTAATTATATTTGTTATTTATGATCTGTTTGTGGATTCCATTTTTCTAATGGGCATAAATAGTTTTAGGTTAAAAATATAACACCTTCTGGACATGCGGCAACAAAATTACACCAATGAAATTGTTTTCACGGCCGTGCCGGCCCGACCGCCCGATTCAGTGCATGTGTGATAGGTCAAGAACAAAAGGATGTGCACGGCGCACTGCTGTCTGATGAACATTACGCCCTCTAAGATGATACCTCTGAGTTACCGGCGCTTGGCGAATAAACTGAACAGTCATTACGTACGCCGCACGATACATGCGAGATGCTGACTCGTGCTCTCGTCACACACTCACAACTTCGTGCCTACTATCTACTATTTATGTAGTGTTATGAAGAATGAAACAAACACAAAAACAGCACAAGAGCATTTTGTTCAAACTAATTTTTCTTTGAAGTTTCTAATTTAATTCTGTAATTGCCATTTTTATTTTCCTCTTGTTATTTTAAAAGTAGCAACACATTTTTTACCACTTTAGAAGCATATATATCTCGCAGACTAATATTATAATACGTGTAT
Source organism: Eumaeus atala (assembly GCA_017140195.1). Lineage (NCBI taxonomy): Eukaryota > Metazoa > Arthropoda > Insecta > Lepidoptera > Lycaenidae > Eumaeus > Eumaeus atala. The sequence continues at coordinate 621,336 of JAFELO010000877.1, forward strand.
GAATGTATCTAAGAATATGTTTCTTAGATACCTCTATGCCATTTAGAAAGATCTACTTAATGATGCATGGGGCGCTGCCCCAAATAATTTTATTTTAAAAAATCTTTTAACATTTTGTAGCCGCTTATAAAATACCCCTCATCACATTCCTATCAGCCCTTATCGGTCCACTGCTGAACATTTCCTTATTTCAATGAACGCCCAAACGACCCATCTCCTGCTCCTCGCATCCATCCCGGACTAGCCACTACACGAATTTCGTCTTCCCACCTGATGAACGGTCCACCAACCCTTCATTTTCCTAAACGCGGCCTCTACTCCAGAACCTTACTGGCCCATCCACCATCGCTTCTTCCGAGTTTGTGACCAGCCCATTGTCACTTCAACGAGCTTATTCGCGTGATATCGGAGACTTTAGTTCTCAGCCATAGGACTTCGTTACGAATTCAGTCGGACAGAGCAACACCCAACGGTGTTGCTCTGTCCGACTATGACAGAGCAACACCCAACGGTGTTGATATGTTGATAGCACGCTCAATAACCCGTTGAGCTACCGAAAACTTGCGGACCAGTCCCAAATTAAGAAGCCATGTTCCGGTCCAGTAGGTCATCACGGGGAGAACGCATTGGTTGAAGACTTTTGTCTTCAAAGTCTGCGGTATAGGCGACGTGAGAATGTGACGAAGTTTCCGGAATACTATCCAACATATCTGATTCCTTCTATCGGCTTCCTTCTCGAAGTTATATCTACCTAATTGCAATAGTTAATAGTTGCTCGAAGTAGAAGTATTCATCTGCTGCTTTAAGAATAGCACCATCGGCGTTGACCGGCCTAAGGAGAACGTGTTCTACGAACATGACCTTTGTCTTGTCCAAGTACATCCTGAGGCCAATACGTCGGGAGGATTCATTTAGGCTGCACAACATTGCCTGGAACCGCTCCAACGAGCTAAATATATAATATAAAATATACCTGATCTCCGAAAATCCGAACATACAGTACCCATAATTTCCGATTAAAACGTCTGTGACACACGTAAGGGTTCCGTTTTTGCCATTTGGTTACAGGATCCTAAAACGAGTAGTCGAATCCGGCGGTGGCATATGAGTGAGAGGTACTTCCCCGGTCGTGCCGGTCAATTCGAAGAGAAGTATTTAATTTGAAACCATTATACTGGGACGAAGGAGATATGTTTGTAATGGATAAGTGGCGAACGAGTACTCGGAGTCTTCTGGCAAGTATTTACCACCGTCCATAAACATCCGATCAATAAACAGGGTACAGTAAGAGAACAATATAGAGTATATTCCCTCGACGACCACCAGGACTCTCACCAGTCTCAATCCGCACCTGCCACTTCAGTCGGCTGCAACGCAGATATGCCAGCATTAAGTCTATATTGATAGCAATTACAATGTACTGGCACTAACGAGTCGGCCGGCATTCAGCCTGAACAGTATGTGTTGAATAGTGTATTGTTTTCCAAGCACTTAAAAAGAATGAATGTTCAAAAACGTGAAACCGTACGTTCCGTTTGTCATTAGTCATATAAGTGCGGTATTGTTCCCGAGGAGACGACTTACATAACATGCGAAACAATTTAATTAAAATTCATTTTATTCAATAAAATAACATATAACAATAAAAGAAGTCTGTACATAAATTTTTTTTTATTAATTGAAAGGAACTGTTCGCTGGAGAATGCTTTTAAGCGTGCCCTCAGGGCGGAGAAATCCTGAGGAGTACGTGGGACTGGGACTCGAGAACCGAGGACCGATGTCCCATATCCACTAAGCCCCAGCGGTGTTCCAACAAACACATCCGTCATTGTAGGAGCCACGAGAAAGTGTTGGCATGCGATCTCGTCGATACCCTTGTGACTAGCGGATACCCTTGTGAGCTCTTCTTCGGAGGGATACTCCCTAGCTAACTACATTAACGTGTACTGGAACACACCTATCAACTCGGGCCACTTGAGCGGACGACGCCTTCCCCAAGCCGTCGCCTCTGCCTCTGACCTCTCCTAAGGCGCCATGTTGTGTCTTCCCCTAAGACTTCTCGTGGTGGATTGAAGGACCGCCTCTCTCAAACGGTTTACCTCTCTTTTGCATGACATGACGTAGTTTGCGAAGAAGTCAACCGTGTTGCGGGATTTCTCGCTGTCCAACATGGAAAGAATTAATACTGGCAGCGAGAGGTTTTTCTCCAATTTCGTAAAATCACGCGAACGTATTTGCGAGCCATCTCGTCTTTAGTAAACTAAAAGAAACTATTTCCTTCCTGGTTTTCCAATGGCAACATTGAAAATCCTTATAATTTTTACTATTTTCGAGACTTAGACATGCTTGGCCATGAAGGCTGCCTGTCAGAGAGAGTTGCTCTCTGGAAGAGCTCTGCGTCTGCACAGTAATGTCTGCTGTGTGTCGGTCCAGTAATTTCGGAGATGAGTCCGGACAAACATCGATAGAAGACCGGGCACAACAATTTAGTACTTATTTTTCACTGGATTGCCTTGCTTCACTGCAGTCGAATTGGGCCGCTGTGACTCCTTCACGGTCGTGCCGGCTCGCATGATAACGTTGTAAAGTGACAGCTCCAGCGACGCACCAGCGTGTGCGTTACGAGGAGGGGAGTAGGGATGGAGTACACCACGTCCACATAACAATTAACCATATCTATGTCCATGGTAGAAAATACTGGTGTGTACAATTTTTTTTACAAATCTTCGATCCTGTGATGTTTGACGAGTAGGTCCCGGTGCCCGAATAACAAAGGGGACGATTTCAAGACAAACACTTCGTCCACGGGTCTACGGGAGCGGGTGTCCACGGGACTTAACAGGAAAATATGTTGTTTGGCAGGAAATTCAATTTCCTGCCAAACAACATAATAAGGAATATTGGCTGTGTGAGGGCGGCCTAAGAATGCCCTCGCCCTCAATCCAGGCCCAGGGTGACGTAAGAGTTTTCAAAGGCACTAGTCTTTCAACCACGAAGATGCTTTAGCGAGCTAGTCGTTTGGTGTCCCGTCCGTTTCATAGTGACAGTGAAATAGACGGGAGCACCGGTGGGCGCTCGCGCCGATGATTTCGGTACCATCAATTGGATCGGCGACAGACTGCAGTGGCGCCGGTCCGAAATATAAGCTGTGATTGCCAATCCGCCTGCTAAGAGTGGCAATTATGACAATTAGCCTCGAATGGATAACTGCAGTAGAATTCGACCCCTGGTTCCCGTCAGTTCCACTAGTCCTAGCCACGATAGTGGCAACGGCAACAGTGGAACAAGGGGTGCTAAGAACCTCCGGGTTACGGATCGCTACCACCGACTTGACCTGGCTAAGTATAACGGACGAACCCTCGACTCAATAAACACTTGGTTGAGCTGGAATTGGAACTGGGAAAGATCTGTACGGCACGTTCTGGGGCTATGTGAAGTCTGAAGACAAGGCGAGGACACCATAACACTGCCTTTGGGTCACCAATTCCACTTCAGAGAAGACGACACTCCATCTTAAGGCGGCGTGGGATTCCTCGTAAATAAGCCCCTTGTAGGCAACATCGTCGAAATATCTAGTGTGTCGGGTAGGGTGGCGTATATCATACTTAAACTCAATAAGAGGTATATATAGATGACAACGTAGAAACAACCAATGAGGATGTCTGAAAGGCCTTACATAACACCTATAATGCCCACTTCAATGTTGTTATGAGGGTCCCTCATATAATGCCAAGGATTACGAAATGTGTCGAATCGAGTCCACATGGAGTCGGAAGTCGAAATCGCCATTGCTGGTAAACTTTCTCGAGGAGGAAGGACACTTCTTAATGAATTCCTATTTTAAGAAGAAGCCCCATGGGAAGTGTATATGGCGGAGCCCCGATACTGTGACTACGAACGAGAATGACTTCACTATAACGGACCGAAAGCATATATTTGGGGATGCCTCCGTGATCAACAGGTTTATAACCGGAAGTGACCACCGATTGGTTAGAGGCTCTCTGATTATAGGCTTCCTACGCGAGCGTGTCCAATTGGTACAGTTGAAACTCCGACCTAACTTCTGACTAATTATGGTAGGTTCCGAAAAATGTTTCGCAAAGGACTTAGCACCATAGACCACATTTTCACCATGTACAAAAGACATGAGTACAATCAGCCGCTGTGCCTTGCCTTTGTGGACTATAAGAAATCTTTTGAATCTGTTGAAACCTGGGCTGTTTAGGAAGCTTTACAGCGACGTTAGGTCAATTAGCGATACGTCGATGTACTGAGAGCATTGTATGGCCCTGCTTTTATATACGTTCTGATTCCAGGAGGTCAAACAAGGCCAATCTAATTGCATCGAGGCGTGCGACAGTGGGATGTTATTTCCCCGAAACTGTTCACTAATGCTTTGGAGGACGTCTTTAAGACTTTAAACTGGGCAGAATGCGGTATAAATGTTAACGTCGAGTTGTATTATATATATTATCTTTGTTTCGCCGACGATATCGTTGTCTTGGCCGAATCGTTGGAGAGCTTGCAGGAAATGTTGCACAGCCTAAATAAATCCTTCCGACGTATAAACCTTAGGATAAACTTGGATGAGACAAATGTCATGCTCAACGAACACGTTCTTCCCAGGCCAGTCTACGTCGATGGTGCTATTCTCGAAGTCATAGACGAATACGTCTACCTCGGGCAATTATTGCAATTATGTAGATATAACTTCGAGAAGGAAGCCGATAGAAAGATTCAGCATTCCGGAAGCTTCGTCACATTCTCACGGCGCCTATACCGCAGAGCTTAAAGAAGAAAGTCTTCAACCAATGCGTACTCCCTGTGATGACCTACGGGCATAACATGGCCTCTTTATTTAGGACTGGTCCGCATGTTTGCGGTAGCTCAACGGGCTATTGAACGTGCTATGTTGGGTGTTTCTCGTTTCTCTGTCCGACAGCATTCGTAACGAGGTCATAAGGCAGAGAAATAAATTATCCGATTTCACGCGACAAATAGGTTCGCTGAAATGGCAGTGGACTGGTCACACACTCGGAAGAACAGATGACAGATGGGCCAGTAAGGTTCTGGAGTGGAGGTCGCGTTTAGGAAAACAAAGTGTTGGTCTACAGTTCACCAGGTGGGAAGACGATCTAAGTGCAGTAGCCGGTCCGGGATGGATACGAGTAGCAGGAGATCGGTCGTCTTAGCGTTCATGAGAGAGAGGTCTATGTCCAGCAGTCGACCGATAAGGGCTGGTAATGATGAAAAATGATGATGAAGGAAATAGAAAAAAAATAAAAACATTTTCTTTTACTTCGCCAAAAACAGGTCATTTGGCGTAATGTCTGCACATATAAAAAAATGACATGTGATAGTCGAAACGAAGACTTTTTATAACTTGAGGTGGCAATGCAGCGGACGTCGTCTACCGAAGCTCATAGACGTTTAGAAGAAGCGTTGCTTATACCGGAGGGGATGCAAGCGATGCTGACAATGGGCTAACGATCTCTCCCAAACCGCACGAAACGCGACAGCTGCATGAGTGCCACTTTACGCCGGCATTGTGTAAGTGAGAATACCTCAGTAGAGCCGGCTTGGTTCGGCTACAATGCAAAAACAAATATTATTTTTAAATGTAATATTAAATTTTTCAGGAGTTTTTTTGTTAAGTTACCGATGACCAGATGAGTTAAAATTAGTAATACGCTAATTCTGAGTTCACTCATAGTAGGCAGTTGTTAGGCATAGTAGTTGTTGGTGGCGCTAAAGCCATCGGTACAGTTCGTCGGATCTATCCTTCTCTCCATAAGACGTAAAGATGTATTGTTTTTGTTATATTTACTTCTTCTCTCATCGAAGCAATATCATTGAAAACTTTCATATACAATTGGAAAAAATGTTGAGGCTATTGAGGTTTCCTTGGTTGTTCTCGGGTTGGGATTAGAACCAATGGGAAACAATATGACTTTCTACGAGGGATTGATATGCATCATAATTTGTGAGAAACAAAACTGGAATCTCGCGCATGCTCTGTTTAAGCATCGTCGACTTTATATTTTTCTTTATTTTATAACCACCCTCAAAATACATTGTTGCTATTTTTCAAGAAACATGGTCCTAGGTAGGATCTACAAGGGCTGCCCTTGTAGGTAGGCAAAATTGCAAAAGATAAAGGAAGACATCATGTAATACCGGTATGAGTTAATACCTACTGGACGGACAGTTCGAGTTTCGACTGGTACAGATATCGCGAGTATCCACTAGATGGCGCTGTCAGCCAACACACATACTATCGAAATGCAAATTTAATAACTTTTTGTACTTAATTTAAAATTTATTTGTATTAACAGGAATTGCAAACAGATTTAATAATTATTTTGTTGATAAAGTAAAGCCCATCCCAGACACATGCAATAATTATGTAAAAGGCAATAATTTACATCGTTATAATGGGTCAATGTTCCTAGCTCCATGTCTACCACATGATATATATAAAAGAATAAAAAAATCTGAAAAACACAAATAGTGTTGGATATGATAGAATAGTAATACAAATAATAAAAGCAGTAACTGGATATATATATATATGTGGTCACCTTAGTTGTTTACTTAACTTACGTATATCAATGGGAACGTTCCCTGGTGATCTTAAATTAACTATAGTAAAACCTCTTTTTTAAAAAGGCAATCGAGAATCAGTGGAATCGTATAGACCCATTTAACTCATATCTATATTTTCAAAGATATTTGAAAAGTACTTTTATGGCGAAATTAATTTCTATCTAGAAAAAAAGGTCTATCCTAGAGTCCGGTATATCCTATTTTCTGCGATATGACACAAGCCTTTGATTATGTGGAACATAACATTTACAGAAAAAGCTTGAAGCGTGTGGTATAAGAGGCACCGTTCTCCAACTAATAGGTTCCTATCTAGAAAATAGGCGCCAAATCACTGAAATAAGCCACATAAGTGATACGACAAATGAAATTGAAATAACGCATAGATCTCTAGAGCGGTATATCAAGTATGGAGTCCCGAAGGGAAGTGTATTAGGGCTCTAGCTATTTATTACTTATATTAATGACTTGCCGAACGCGTTCACACAATCTATGACATTATTTGCTCATGATAGTACAATAACAATAAACTGGAATGACATTAATTCTTATGTAATTGACATATGTAATTCTTTAAAATCTACAATGGAATAGCTTTTTAATAATAATTTATAAATAAATTTCAAAAAGACAAATATAAAGCATTTTAGTCAAAGAACACTAGAACGACTTAATACAGACCAGATATACAATAATCATAAAATAGACCACGTAGATTCTATGCAATTCTTAGGGTTATCCACAGATTTTATTTCTCTTTACGGAGTTTAACGGCCTTAACGGCTGATTACGGCATTTATTCATAGAACTGTTTCTATGTGTGTATTCTATTCAATGCACTGAAAGAGATAAGAGTATTGTCTTTTATATTGCATTTGTCCCACAAACGAGTATCAAAGTCATTTCATGGCTGACACTTCTCCTTGCGGTAGATCAACATCGACTGGCGAAGGTATGAACTAGTTAACTAGTGGCCGCAGATATCAGTTATACTATACGGTCGCTAATAGCCCGCGGCAACAGTAGACAGGGTTTCATTACCAATTCAATTTATTTTTCTAAATTTTAGTTTGCCCTGTGGAATGGAGTCACTTAATTTATATCAATTGACTTGACAACTTATGACGTCTCAGAAGAAGGTTGCAACTAAGTTCTTAGCCCTTACAATTTTACAATTGCTATCATGAATCACGGCTAATAATAATTAACAATGTAATCTGTTAGTTCACGACCAGGAAGCATTTACATACATCGACAAAATGACAACGTTCACGTTTAGAACGACTTGTATTTCCGGTGGATCATTAGTACAAGGACAGGACACGTTAGCATACATCTATGTAAATGTTTTTGTGCCTTGTAGTTATCAATTCCTAATACTAGTATGGCTAAGGAGCCGTATTATAAATAGAAAGTTTAAAAGCTGTTGTAAAAGGTAATGTTAATGTCATATTACATCAGGATTAGGCCGGCACAACGAAATGTAACACGCAAAAGAATTCCTGTTGTAAGTAATGAAAGCAATTATATCACACGAACGTCTTAAGTATCAAAACCTCGGCGTATTTCTTGCTGAGATATTTTATTCTACGGGGAATAAACAAGCATTTGGATTAACATAAGATTAAAGACGTCTGGGCTTCAGTTTCTTTAATGAAGAGAGATGTTTTATGAGGGCAGCACTGTCGATCTTGTTTCAAAGGTCCACATTCAATATTTTGATAGAAGCAGTTCCGTACAAAATCAAGTACCTACTTACTTGATCTTAACTTTGAGATATTTTAAAATTATATAATTTTTTTAAATATGTTGTTTGTTATAAAAGATATTATTATTTATTATATTTCTATTTGCTACTATCATCGCCCCGTGGGTACTCCCGTGTAACTTCGGCAGTATTAGTTGCGGCGTCATGGTACATAGCCTTATAGATTTCCGCGATAATGGAGTATTCAACACAAGATTGTTTATACAATTCGCGCCCGTAGCTCGAACAAATAAACAAATGCTTCATCATTAGATTATTAGTACAGATGTTGTGGTCATAGTTTGACGAGTAATGTTTAGACTACAGAGTGTCCTATGCATCGTGTGCATTGGACACTCTGTAGTCTAGGTAAGCTTTGGTAACTCTGGCTGCAATGAGGTGAGCGTCTTCTTGAGCGGTGTATGTGGCGGCACATAAGAAACGATAATTGTCTCATATTGACCAGCTCCAGCCGTAGACGAAGGACAAATAAAAGGAGAAAGTAAAATCAAACAAAATATAATGAAGTGTATGCGGACTATACTACAGACAGACATGTCAACGATGTGGAACAATGCCATGCCTAAATAGTGTGAAGCGTCAGCTAACTGGTGTCACAGACATTTGTCAGAATCCGTACTTAGAATATGTAATAAATGTAATCGGCATTTAAAAATATGTTCTTAAGCTTACGGAAAAGTTAACCATTACAATAAAACTATTTTTACGGATTTTGTCGCGGTTTATTTAATTATTTAATTACCCCGACGTTTCAGAAGCTTTACAACAATCATGGTCACGGATAGACTGAAACGTCGGGCTAGTCAAATAATTACGTATCCCGTGATAAAATCCGTAAAAGTAGTTTTATTGTAGTGTGTATATCCTTTGGGTGTGAATCCATGGATCTGTTTTCTTACGAAATGTTAGCGTAGTAACTATTAAAGGCCTGATAATGTCCATGTGACAACATCATTAAAGCGCGACATGATCAGCACAAAAATGGCAACTGCTCCCGTTTAATCTCGCCAATGAGCGCTATGTTTCACTCATGAATCAATTGACCACATCAAAGTCAGACATTTTTTCATCACACAAAAGCCTTTTGAGAATATGATATCGTGTAGTTCTAATTTACATTAAGAGCGAAAATGTCGGCGTTCAACTTTATAACTGGAAAATATTAACGCAATTTATGATTTTCTTGAAGTTTCTTTACTGTTTCACTGTAAAATTATGAACCATAATGTTGGCGCGGCTATTTATTGTTTACCAGGCGTCTGCTGCCCACTTTGCTTAGTGCAATTAACAGATAAATATCCATGGCAAGTGCCGGGCTGAACTCTCCACTGGTGGCGAAGAGCGGCGGTCCCATAGAGCCAGCACAGAGTACTCTTTCTATGTGAAGACCCGACACGTCCCCAGCTATGACCACCAGTAGTCCGGTGTATGGTGATGGTTTATTTATTGGCTCACAATAATTTTGCACAATTTAAAATACTTTTTCACTTTATTTTCACATGATCCGCCGGTAGACGGTTGTCTCGGGAAGCTTGGCACTATAAAATATACCACTACAGGAGCTTTGCTTGTTATGCACTGGTTTCGGCAGTGGTCAAGAACAAGCCATTTCAAAACCAGCATCATCGTCATCATCGTGATACTGTTGTGACGGGCCACTCATCGCCGGAACCGAATTATCAACTGTTTCACTATTCACATCAGCTACTACGCTCTCGTTCGACTTAGCACTAGGTGTATATGATAGTGAAAACCGTTTTCCAACTAATTTAGGTACCAATATTTTATCGATATAACGCTCGACCATGCCGCCCGGTACGACAACACTAAATGAAGCCTGTCTTGCCCGGCACGGACATAGACCGTATCCCCCGGCTGCGCGGTGCGCGGCGTACCGCCCGCACGCTCGGCCTGCTGGCGCTGGTGCTCACGCACGCGTTCGTTGGCGGCGGGCGGCCGCAGCACGTCTAAGCGGCCGCGCAGCCGACGTCTCAGCAAACCAACCGCCTGCTATCCCGGTCGCAGCGTGCTCACAATTCCTATATTGAAATACCATTTTACTTATAGCTTGCGTCAGTTCCACCCCCTCCGAGTATGCCTTTTTAATAAAAAAAGACTTTTCATATTTATTCTCCGGTCCCCTTAGGTCGGTATGGACTGGGTACTGTATGCACGATTGCATTTTTGTCGAAATAAGTTTTTAATTCGTGAGAACCGAATGGTGAACCGTTACGATTTGCAATGGGAGGCCGGACCGAGCGAACAATTACCTTAGTACATTTATCACAAATCTGGCGGTCGTACTACTCAGAGCGGCACTACAGAGCCGCAGTCAACATAATCTCTGTATTTTTACGAACTTAAAAATAATTTTCACTAAATAATTTAATGGAAACTTAATAATCAGTACGGACCATAATGAATATCATAAAGTGGAAGACTAGAACGAAGTGACTTATAGAGTGAAAAACAAACACGAACAATATCATAGTTACAGTAACTTTTAATGCTATTTTTGAACAGTTAACTATTTTTTAACAAGCGCAGTCAAAATACTATTTATTAATGATTTGGACTTCGGTATAATCAATCTTAAAGAACGTATCATACAGAAGTGCTAGAAACATTTGGTGTATTATCCTAAATTAAGAAGAAAACAAAGAAGTATTTAAACGTTAAGCGACTGCCCGCGAGGCGGGGCGGCGGGCAGCGTTAGCCGCGACAAGTTGTGCGCCGAGCCGACCCACTCCACTGCGAAGTCGTACGCCGTCAGCCGCGTCGCGTACCGCAGCAGCGCATTCGTAGATAAGGTAGGGATCCCGCAAACGGCTGCGAGCCGTCTGCGGGATCCCTACCTTATCTACGAATATATAACTAAGGGGTTTATGAATACTGAACGATCTGCCATATAAGTATTGTTGATTTTTAACATCGCCAAAAAATTGCTAGCGCCTCTTTGTCCAGTTGGCTAAAGGATTTCTCTGCATCGTTAAACGTCTGCGATGCCTCTCGGAACCGTCCGGTTACCTGTGGGACAGCACTGAGCCGAGACCGTAGGGCGAGCTGTCGTCACTGAAGTTAGCACTGCTCGCTGCTTAACATTTTTTTTTAAATTTTGTTGCACGCTTCCTCACACTCCGCGCTCCACCACCACTGAACTTTAGAACTCTGAATAAGTTATGTAAGGGCTATAAAATGGTACTCAGTTGAGGAACGAATCTCCCATAATTGTTTACAACTCCCAAAAACGATTTCAGTTGATAGACATTGGTGGGACGCGGGGCATTTTCAATCGCCCTAACTTTTTCTTTTTTGTAGATTTTTGATTCAAACAAAAGAAAGGATCAAGATAACCACTGAGATGTGGGGCAATTTGACCTCTTGTTCATTGTCAAGTTAAAATTCAATTAAAATAGCACATACAGTTAATAGTTGAAATCGCGGTCCTGCTTATTAAGCTAAAATTAGTAAACTGCAATTTTTAGTCTGCTTGTTTTATCAATGTGAAGTGTTGTGATTAAGGACCTTGTGTTATCGTTTTCAATCCAAAACTTCCATCACAAGTAGGAAAAACACAAAAGATAAGTCTTAGTTTTCTACCTTCGGATCTTTATTAACTTTGAATTAACATATTTACGACAATAACTATCCAAATTCGACAGTTTGCTGTCAGATTCAACTGAGCTTTCATTTTCGACATCGACACTGAAATAGTGTTGCCTGTCTCACATAAATTACCCAGTTTGTGGTACATGAATGTCTAAACAAATTTAAAACCGATTCTAAAAATTTAATATTAAAGATCCTAAGCATTTTTGGACTTTTATCCAATCGGTAAGACCAAACAGTGGTGACGTTCCCGATGAAATGATTTTAATGACAAAACCGTACAAGGTGTGCAAAGTATTTGCGAGCTGTTTTCAAGTTATTTTCATTCGGTTTATTCTAACAAAAAGATAGCAAGCGTTGCGTTCACTGCAGAATCAGTCGGTCACCCAAAATCACTTAGTAAAAGTTAAGTTTCTAGAATGGATATTCTTAGGTCTCTCCGATCATTAAATATCAATAAAAGGGCCTGGACCCGATTCTATCCCCCCAATATTTCTGTGGAAATGTGTTGATCAGCTTGTTGTTCCGCTACACCGCATCTTTGATAAATCTGTATCGGACGGAATATTTCCTTCAAAATGGAAGCACGCACATGTCTCTCCGATACATAAAAAAGTGATTAGATTGACGTGTCGAACTGCAGACCATCTCTATCTTATTTGCAATGGGAAAGGTTTTTGAGAAATTAATTTACAATCAAATCCTCTTTCACTTGAAGCCCATATTCGACCTCAATCAACACGGGTTTCTACGAGGCAGTGCAACCACCTCGAACTTGTTAGATTACGTCACAAGCATTTACGAAGCAATAGAAAATAAAACAGAAGTTCATGCTACCTATACCGATTTCAAAAAGCTTTCGATATTGTTGACCACTGTCTCCTCGTGTAAAAGTTAGGACATGCGAGAATTTGCGGCTCGCTGCTTACATGGTGTGATTCGTACCTGGCAAATAGGTCACAGCTCGATGTGCGGTAGCGGCTACGGCTCGTGTTTCAGTTTTGGGTTAATGGTGACCTTGTAGTCCTCGCAAATTCTCATACTTCCACACTTCTTGAGCACCAGTACTATAGGAGTTCCGTACTCCGAGGTGTCCACCCTAGCTATGGTACCTTCGTTGACGAGGCGTTTTAATTCTTGTTCTACAGGCGCTTTCAGCGCTAACGGTAAATTTCGTGCTTTATGAAAAATGGGCTCATCATGTTTTAATTCTAAAGAAAACATCTCAATGCAGGTGCCTAAAACACCGGCAAAAACATCAGGAAACTCACCTCCATGCGCAGATATTGTCCAATCGGTTCTATCAGTCGCGCCGCGCGGATCGATTTTGTTTATTTATATTTCAATTTGCTCCAATTTCATTTTGCCGCGCTGCCGCTCAGCACTGCTCGCCTGTAGTCTAGACCCTTATCCGCGAACAAGCGACTGCATCATCGTCTCACGCGAGGCCGGAGACGAACTGGTCCCTGAGGTGCTCCTCGAGCTTCTCACCGAAATTGCATGTAGTCGCAAGGTGCTTCAGATGTTGCAAGTACAGGTTAAGCTTCTCCCCTGGCCCCTGACCTCGCAACCGGAACACGTGTCGCTCGGAGACGTCGGGGGGCTCCAGGCGCTACTCCATGAACTCCACCAGCTCCGCGAACGTTTTATCCTTCTGTTTGGTCGGGGCGCTCAGGTCGCTAATCAGGTCGTACGTCGGTTTCCCGACGATGATTATCAATGCCGCCACGTGAATTTCGTTTGCTTACGTGACATGTACGTACTTTACATGTACGTGAACCTTACATCGTCCACTATCGCGAATACAAACCGAAACTATCGATTTTACAGAATGGGATTGTGATTAACACTAGAAAACTAAATTTGTTCATCGCCAGTAGAATATCGCGTAATGAAGACCAGCGAGCCGTTTAAGATATGTTTGATACGGTAAAGTGGGTATCACAAAACATGTTTTTTTCTCGATACCTACACTAGTATGTAACAACTTGGATGTAAATGAAGCACTTATATTGAGTATTGTAGGCACAATCAAAAGTTGTTAATACATTTCTACAATTACGATAGTCTAAAAACACATATTATTTTAATTTGATGAATTATCAAATAAAACTCTTATATAAAAAATCAGATTTCAAAAATAAAAGTACATTACCACTTTTTAGTAGAGTTGAAGATAAGAAAAAAAAAGTGTAATCTTGATTAATCTTGATAGATAGTGATCTTTTAGTGAAATTTCGAAATGACAATTACTTGAAGTCTGTGCGAGGCCAAAACAGGTTTGTCTGCCCTTAGCACATCACATCACATTCAGCATATTGTGTAAGTTTTCAAAGTTACATTGATTGGTTCAATTTAATTTATTTTCAACTTTTCACTGGATTATTTCGAATTTTTCAAGTAGGTATGTTTCTTTTATTTTTAGTGCATTGGTGCAATTACAGCACAGTATGTTAGTTTGAAAGAATAAAATTAACAGTCTAAATACGCGTATAGGCAATGTTCAAAGAACTAACAATTCCTTACCTACTGTTCAAGAAAACACGCATGCGCATAAAGCAAGATGAGACTTTTAATTTTCATTACTGAATTGGTGACGATGACACCAAATCAGTCAATTCGTGAGGTACCTACCTACCTTTCAAGCTTATTCATCTTCCCAATGTCCTTTGAGTGAATTAAAACCATTTTATCACTAACATCGCAGCCTGCAGCTAATTTGGACGTTATTTGTGGTGGAACCGCTTCCACAATAGCCTTCAACAACACGAGACTTATGTGACATAGCATTTATTATAAATTGTTCATCTTTTAATATTTAAAGTGTTATTTTCTAAATATAAGAAGTATTTGTCAAAACTACATATTTATTTATGGTGATTTAAATAATAGATAAGAACAATATATCCAATAATATTCCTTAAAATCGAAATAAAAACTAAATACGTTGAAAATATTTGTAAGATAATTTGCAAGTGAAGAAGTGTCCACGAAACAAGGCTGTATTACTTGGTACATTGTCAGTTACCGGACAGTTGTAGATTTTATTTTATTTCGCTTTCCATTATTATATTCGCCAAGTCGCCAATTAAAGTCGCCAAGGTGTTTTTTGCAAATATTGCCAGTGAAACCCTTAAAAATAATGGGAGACTTACGGAAACAGCGATTTACCCATTATTTTTCCAAGATCTTAAGTGGCTGACACTAGTGTCCCTCGCGGCCTGCGAGAACGTCCAACCGTCTTTTCTAGCGCAGGCGCCGCGCTGGTCACGCTGTCGGCTCCCCCCGCGCTACACTGCCCGCCCCCGCGATCTTGACTCTTTCATTTGCCTTTGCGCTCGCCCAGGCGAATAACGTGTTATATCATATAAGGAATAGGGTTCCGTGCACACTCCGTGTAATTCATAGCCCCCATGAAAGAATTTGATAGATTTGAAGTGACTCAAGAAGACTTAGAACATGTTCAGAATATTGAAATGGACTTGTTGAATTCTAGTTTTAACGTGTCTTCTGAAGACAAAAACTAGATTTAGCAACCGAATAAACGTAATCGTCACCGTGTCATCTACTCGGAAAGTAAGACCAGTGGATCAGAAAATACTGCACCTGATTTGCCAAAACACTCTCGAAGTTATGGCGGTGGATGGGGACCACCAAAAGGTAAACAACGTCGTTTGATTGCATTTTCTGAAAATCCGGGGCCGTAGCATGCTGTTCGTTCTACAATGGTAAATAAGGCTCCAGCTGATTTCTACTTGCTATATATCTGTGATGAGATGTTGAATTTTATAGTTTCTGCTACTAACAAATACGCTATTGATCAAATAACCCAGAAACCAGATGCTTCTGCTGGTGCACGAATCAACCATTAGGTTCCAACAAACCTTGCAAAGATAAAAAAATTGTTTCGCTTGCATCTTTTTATGGGTATAGTTAAACTTCCTAAATTATCTGACTATTTGTTGAAGGTCGAAATAATAAGTTTTTCCTGATCTGGAGATTTTACCTCGCATATTGCACTTTTCGAAAATGATGTCGAAAACAAGTCCGACCATCTTCATCGTATAAGAAAGCTGATGAACGATTTAAGTTTGTCTTTTTGGCAACATTTTATGGTATGGTGCCATTTCGTGGTAGAATTATATTCAGGCAATACAACAAAAATAAGCACCATACGTATGGTGTCAAAGTATTTAAATTGTGCACACAAAATAAATGTCTACGCAGGGAAAAACGATAGTACAAACACAATGCCCACAAATGTTGTTATGGATTTGTATGGAGAGTAAGTTGACAGGGTACATACGTTGCATACTGATAGCTGGTATGCTAGTATAGATTTGGCAAGAAGACTTTCAGACATACAAACCCAAATTGTCGAACCGTTCAGGTAAAACGGGCGAGGGCTGCCTAAAAATGTCATCAGCACCAAACTTAAAAGGGGCCATTATTAGGCTCAAGAGAGTCGTGATAGTATAACAGTGTTAAAATGGAAAGACAAGCGTGACGTTCTTGTGTTGTCCACAAAACACTCTGTACATCACAAAACGCGGATAATTTGTGAGGAAGTCGAAAATTGTATGTGACTACAACAAAGCTAAAGGAGGTGTAGACTTAGCAGACCAGATGGCTTCTAATCCAATCCCATTGCATAAATCAATCAGTCAGTATAAAAAGATTGCATTTGATATGCTTCAGTCTGTAAACAAACAAAAAAAATTTAATTACAGATTTTAGGATTGCAATTTGGAAATCTTTCTGTGCTGACCAACAAGCTGATGAACCAGTGCTAGCAAGACCGAAAAGAAAGAAACATATTCTTATAAATTCAATGGTCCGTCCCGGAAAACTAGACGAAATTGTGGGTAATGCTACAAGACAAATGTCGAAAACATGGGTCGCCTACAAGCACGCAACAAGACACAAAAAGGACACATTCTGTAGCATTTGCCCTGGAAAACCTGTATTGTGCCACAACTGCTTTTTTAAAGTACATTCTTAGTAATTCTTCTCTTTCTTCATCACTGACTGATTCAATTACTGATTATTTATAAAACTTGTATCCGCGATGCGCGGGCCGGCAAGAGAATCTCTTGATCTCTTTAATTTTTCGTTTGGATATCTCATTTGTGCAATGCATCAATGAATAGCCAATATGTGTTCACTTTTAACTTTAAAATTAATTAATATTTTTATCATATGCGCTAGTTACCTATTTTGTATTAAAGTTATGAGTATAAGATTGATCTCTTTCTATAATAAATATTATAATGACAAAACATTGTGACTTTTATTAATTTCTTAAATTTTTCCAGATATGCATGTATTAGGTATTCAAAATAAATAAGTAGAGTTTTATATTTACTTGTATTGGATACGTAAGCAAGACCAGAAAGTAAACCTTTAATTTTTCTGTGAAACGCTGGCTTCTTACGTAAATAACCTACTGAACCCATTACCTATTTATTTGAGACGTATTTGACTGAAAATGGTTATAGTTCTATAGTTTTTACAAACGACTTTACAGTTCCCTAATTTAGGCTAAAAATAAATTATTAAAATTAATAGCAATTGAACGTTTTAAAATACATTAGTATAAATATAACATTTTTGGAAACAACTTGTTGAAATTGAAAAGCCTGTAAATTCTAAGTCCCTTTGATTTTTTGTGCCAAGCAGCGGCCTTATTGCACTGCGGGCGCGGGTCACATGGTAAAAACGGTTGAAACACTGTCCGTTGGCTCCCTAGAGGCTTCTGAAGTGAGCGTGGGCATGCGGACACATGGGCCTCCGATGCGGCCTCTTAGACCCAACATGATGGCAGTCACATGGTGTCCGTCGCGGCCCACTGAACTAAACATGGTGGACTGGTGTTCATCGTGTTAATGAGTATTTAAACTAACAAATAAAATACTATTTAATAATGCAAGGAAACTGGCTTATAGTAAAAGTCACAAATATGTCTGTGTGAAAAATTATGGCTTCCCATTGCGAGAAAGTGATGATGCGCGGGGGTTGCAAATCAGATGTGATGATGGCCTAGAAAAAAATATTGTGACTTTGAGTGTTGCATTTTACTTATATTCATTCTAATACTGTACTGTGTGTTTGTAATTTTTATACTTAAACATTGTTTTAATTATTGTTATTGTTTCTGTTATGGACACTATTTTATAAATGTAATGTCTGGGAGCACTGAAGCACCGTTAGACTATTACTTAACGATATTAATAAATATTATTATACATTACATTTGTTTTAAAAATGAACATGAATAATCTATCAATATTTTATCAAAACTGTGGTGGCGTAAATACTAAAATGACTCAATTGATATTAAACTTACCTGTGAGTACGATGTAATTATTTCAGTCGAAACGTGGCTTACTTCTGCTATTTTCGACTCTGTAGTTAAGACCGACCGTTGCTCATTTTTTCGTCGAGATCGTAATCTGTGGTTCACAGGCAAAAAAAGACGTGGAGGCCTGATGATATTGGTGAGACAAAATGTCAACGTTTTAAGAAGATTTGATCTCCAGGCTAATAATGTGGAAGAAATTTACCTACAATTCCCTTGCAATCGGAGCCATTTTACGACTACCGACGCCCACGAACGACCACATAATAACTATTCCAATGCGTTGCCCTCCTTACCCCCCGCCCTCCAAAAGTGCCACCAGCTACTCATAAACCTCATGAAACGCGACACTAAAGATGTCATATACCAACAGCATCCAATAATTCAATATATGAAAGCTTTTAATACAAACTTCAAGACATACATAAACAGTACCTTTTTAAATTATAATATAAAGGAAGATTTTAGTCTCCCTTACATTAAATGGCTGTCCGGTGGTCCGTCAGCACATCCAATCATATCTGACACGGATACTTCTAAATTACTAACTTACAACATGGCCTTTATGAACTAAAATCAATTTAGTACTTTTATGAACTGTTATGCCCAGAGGTCGGAGGCTTTAATGCTGATTATGGCCCATCAGCATTACACTCCCGGAACCTGAGCATTACTCTTATCCCGGCAGCACAGTCTCTATCCATACATCCGACCTGACGGTCGCGTACAATTTCTATACCCATTTGTCATATGTTAAATATAATATTTCACTATTTGTTCTAGCAGTAATAAAATTTACTTTTTAGAAAGACTTTCCATTAAAGCCATCTAACATTTGATGGCAGCGTTGGGATCGCAAAAAACCCAATGCCGCGGAAAAACTGCTACAGACCACGCACATTTTACCAAAACAGTGAAAATCCGTGGCCTTAAAGAAAAAAAGAAGAGAAGATGTTGTGAAGAGTCAGTGATTGTGAAAATTCAAAACCTATGAACATTAAGCTTACAACGTAAATAACACTATCAACGTTGACATTATCCAGTGCATCTTCATCATCCTACTATCGACCGCTTGGCTCTTGCCTGGGCATCCATCAACCAACCAATCTGCCACTCAAAGCAGAACAGTACTCTACACCAGCTACTCTAAGCCAGCTACCGCATTCACCATAAAAAGTAGGCAGCAACCTTCAAATCGTGTCCTGAGAAACCCGAAACCGGCTTGCGATCTTATCTGCATCACCGTTATCTGCGTACTGTGAGTCCTTAGTCCTTGTTATAAATCAGGGTTGCAACACATTGTTTTAATTTTAATATTTTATTCTATACCGATGGCGAAATCAGAAAAATTACAATTATATATTCAAATACAGGATAGCTCTAAACCACCGACTCCAGTTCCTGCACCTACACCTACTCGTGCGACAAAATCGTCGCACTTAATAGTCGAAATGGACCTTAACACATTGTTTAAATTTATTAAACCCTTTGATGGAAGAAGGGACACCCTTAATTCATTTTTGGTTAATTGTAACAACGCCTATGAACTCTCCAGTGAGATACAGAAGCCTATTCTATTTAAATACATAGTTATCCAACTGAGCGGTAAAACTGAAGTAGCCTGCTTAATCAAAGAATCCCGAACTGGGACCAGTTAAAAAACTTTCTAAACCAATTCAGTAACCGCACTATGCCCACTTACTCACAGAATTACAGGAGAGTGAACAAGGGGCACTGGACAGTGTAAGCCAATTTGCTCTTCGAGTTAAAACATTGTTGTCACAACTGTTAGTAGAGGTGTCAACATCCACATCTAAAGCTAAGGAATTACCTGGCCGCGCGGCGGCTATGGATGACTTAGCTCTCCATCATTTTCTCATGGGACTATATCCTATAATATCAAATATTGTGAGGTGTAGGTCACCAAAGAACCAAAATGAGGCTTTAATAGCCTTGGCCATATCGGAAGAACGTATCCAGACTTTATATAAGAAAGCACCAAACGGAACCAAGCCCAATAATTCTATCAGAAATAATAATTATAATAGACCGGATCCCTCACGACCTAGCATAAATCCGGGCTGTAATACCAACACATCTACTCACAACACAAGGCCATCTAATTCGCAAATGTCACAATCATGTAGATACTGTAAAATGCCGGGCCATGATATATGAAACTGTAAAAAACGTATGATAATAATAGATTTAAGATATCACAACCTTTTTTTTTTGACTTAAACTCTCACGTCGACAGCCTACGAGCAGTGTTTGATAGACACACTGTTTTTCTGGTACCAAGCGTAAGCTGAAGTTCGGGGCAATAGTGTCAGTGGCGGCGTTTGAAAGGCATTTACAAGGCGGATATTTTGGTGTTTTTGTTTTTCTTGTGCGACGTCGGGTCACGGAGATATTCGTGTTTTTGTGGCTCGGCTCTTGTACTAAGGAAATAAGTAAGTCATCGATATAGACTTGACCTAGCATAAATCCGGGCTGTAATACCAACACATCTACTCACAACACAAGGCCATCTAATTCGCAAATGTCACAGTCATGTAGATACTGTAAAATGCCGGGCCATGATATATGAAACTGTAAAAAACGTGAGTATGATAATAATAGATTTAAGATATCACAACCCACACAATTTAATTCTCGGAGTAGACATCCTGCGAGGATGAACTATTTAGCAGATACTCTCGAAAAAGATTATGAGCAGCAAGATGCAGACATTGCAGTAGATGACAGCAATGATAATTTAAACTCTTAGATGTCCCGTATAGGTATCGCACGGGGCAAGTTTCTCTTGATCATCATCATTATCCCTAGTAGGGCCATGCCACAGGGTAGCCAGCCCCAAAAGGGAGGTCTCATCTGACATAACATCAGAACCATGCCACAGGGTAACCATCCCCACAAGGAAGGCCTGACCTATCATAATATTAGGACCACACCGCAGGGTAACCAGCCCCGAAAGGGAGGTCTCATCTCGCATAAAAATAGGACCACATCACAGTGTAACCAGCCCCAAAAGAGAGGTCTCATCTCGCATAACATCAAGACCACACCGCAGGGTGACAAGTGAATCATCATTTCTAAATCAAAACCCCAATCTTAAAATCTATGAAATCAATATATCTATATTGACGTATCTATGTCCAAGCGATTACTATCTCATATCATGTTACAAACTAATGTATCCGACATCCCCCTTTCACTCTTAGTAGACTCAGGGTCCTCTATAAGCCTGCTTAAATCATCCTGCATTTCTAAAACTCATAAGAGAATCAGTTAAAATTAAAGGAATAGACCCAGGCGATGAGCCCACATTAACTGAGGGCCATTTCCAACTTAAAATAGAACTAAAAGAAAGTAAACACAAAGTATAAATTCCATGTCATAAAAGAAATTAATTTACAATACGACGGCGTCATTGATTCCGATTTTCTAACAGACTACAGCTGTACAATTGATTACACCAAGGATACCCTTAAAATAGGTAAGATCAATATTCAGTTACATTTTATTAATCCTTCCTACGTCGTTCCGCCTCGCTCAGAAACAGTTATTGAATGTTCCGTAAAAAATGATGGCCTCAAAGAAGGTACAATCCTGGACCAACACATTACCGATCGCCTATTAGTATCCAATTGTGTACTGAAAGTTAAAGACAATGACAGAATTAACCTTACTGTAGCTAATACTTCAGAATTTCCTATTAATGTGAATCCAAATTTAAACATAAAGCTAGAACCTTTACATCCGACATCGTTTGAAATAAATCTAAATACTCGAAATTCCACAGACAGAGCTAATAAGATTATAAATTATACAATCCTTGAGATTAGACCATTTGAACACGGAGGATTCTGACGCTTTAATAGATGTGTGCACGGACCACTCTGACGTTTCTCACTTACCGGAAGACCGCCTCTCTTATACTCCCTATGTCACAAAAACGAAGTGGAAACTTAAATAAACAAAATGCTCCAACAGAATATAATTGAATCTTCCATCTCACCCTGGAGTTCGCCAATCTGGATAGTCCCTAAGAAGTTAGATACCCTAAGTTAAAGGAAATGGCGTGTAGTCATTGACTATCGTAAACTCAGCGATATGACTATAGGAGAAACCTACCCAATTCCGCAAAATTTCGGAAAGACTTGATCAGTTTGGTAAAAGTAAATACTAAAATAATAAATAATTAACAATTGATGGAAACCGGTTTCCATCAATTATTAATTTCTCCCGAGGACACAAAGAAAACAGCGTTCTTAGTCCCTCAGGGACATTACCAATTTAATAGAATGCCGTTTGGCCTAAAGAATGCACCTGCTACATTCCAAAAACTCATGAACAATTGTCTCACCGGGCTACTATGGAACCGGTGCTTCGTTTACTTAGATGATATAGTTATTTAATCTTTTGACTTAAACTCTCACGTTGACAGCCTACGAGCAGTGTTTGATAGACACACTGTTTTTCTGGTACCAAGCGTAAGCTGAAGTTCGGGGCAATAGTGTCAGTGGCGGCGTTTGAAAGGCATTTACGAGGCGGATATTTTGGTGTTTTTGTTTTTCTTGTGCGACGTCGGGTCACGGAGATATTCGTGTTTTTGTGGCTCGGCTCTTGTACTAAGAAAATAAGTAAGTCATCGATATAGACTTGTCCTGGTTGACCGTGCGGTCCCGGGGCAGGGGTGTATAGGTGACTTGCTGGTGGCGTCCTTTTCTGTTTTCCTTGTTGTTTTCTTCTTGTGTTGGTTCTCTTGGAGGTGTTTCTGTT
>JAFELO010000879.1:8117-73853 GCA_017140195.1 Eumaeus atala
AATCGTATCTTAATCGTCCAAAGGACTCCTGTGTCAACTCTTATAAATTACCCTAAAGCTTTTTCAAATTTGTCATACTATTCACGACTGAGAAAACTCAGTCAATATTCGATGTAAATTCGGTAAAGTTGCGTGTGTGTGAAGTGCCCAAGTTGGGTATCCGAACACCTCGACACTTTGACACTAAGAAGAGATGTCAGTTCGCATTGCGTCTGTTATTTTCTTGCGTCATAAAGTGTAGTAAAGCGTATGACAGGGATAGAATCCATTGTAAATTTGGCAAAAGACGCAAAGCGAACCGGTATCTCTTCTTAGTGTCAAAGTGTCGAGGTGTTCGAATACCCAACTTGGGCACTTCACACAGTTCTCCCTAGTGACAACGCGTCTGTGTGTCCGGGTCATAGAGATAATATAGACAAGGATGCCATAGATAGTTATATGGCGACGACTGGCCGTCTTGGTAGATAGAGCTATTAGGTTCACTTCTTAATTTGTAAGTTAATTATTGATGTTATGAAGGAACAGGCAAATAGTCATAGATGCCATAATCTTGGAAAGCATGGGAATTTTCCAAAAGCTTGGTAATTATTGGTCCAAGGGAATAAATTTTTTGGTGATGTTTGATCTACAAAATAGTACTGGCATTGAAGTTTAATCAGATATTAAAAAGTTAAGAATCATACTATGAACCCAAACAAGTCATTACTTGAAGAAAGAGTTATTATTCACACTCACAAGTTTAGAAAACAAGTCCCAATTTAGCATTCAGTATCTGGCAATTAATTATGTAGAATACAAACTGTGCTAATCAGAGATATAGTTACATCACTCAGCTAGGTACATATATTATTTACAAGTCTGTAGATAAAGATACCAAACATGACTCGAAAAATCTTAATGTAATTTATATAACATTTTCTTAGTGTGTAGGCAAACTTTTGACAAATGACTATAACCAATAACCTAATTCATAATCAGTAACATTTCATTGATAATAAGAATCATTTCTCAGAATTGCTAGCATTACTTTTACATTTAAGAGAATTTTAATGACTAAAAATAAATAGAAAAATTCTAAGTCAAAATCTACTTAGTATAAATATTGCAACTAAAAATGTCCATGTGCAATATATAAGTAGTTTACAACTTAATTTAATACTCAACTACCAAATACACCATCATTTCGCCACCATTAACATAGAAACCAGTCAAGTGTGAATCAGAATAGATCACGATGTGTCCATTCTACACAGTCCACATGACAATGGTGTTTGTAGTATTTGTGGTGTGTGTGATGTGTGTGGTATGTGTGGTCGTTTTGGCTAATAAAGGAGGAAGACGTGAACCACTATACTATCTTTGTCCATTTTATCTCTTAATGGAAAAAGAGAGAGAGAACCATATTTTGCTGTCTCTTGACTTAGTCGTCCTGAATACCATTATCTATTTTATTATACCCATGTGATATGCACTAACTCATATTATCACATAGGCAGGTATTTTATTTGTAATTAATTTCACAGGAAATTAGTGCAGACTAATTTTGTATGTGATGATTTTCTTCAATATTTTTTTTTATTCGGGCCACCACACTTCCCCACCGCTGCTCCTCTTGTGTCTCCCCGATTGACAGCGTGTACCACTTGTGGCCCTTAGATATGATCGCAGGCATATGATTTATAATATACTTGTTTATTCCTTTACTTGTAATGTTCTCATTTCTTTCCCAAATCATGATTCTAATTCAATAAAAATAATCCTGAGCAGAAGGTCTTGGATATACATACCATATTATCTATAGTGATCCTATAATTTCAGAATTCAGTATCTTTTCTTTTGAGCTCAGAGTTTGAGGTATAATTTAATTTGTTTTTGTTTAAATATTTATCTTTGTTATATACCTAGAAATAATACCTTATCTGACTAACTCTAAACTTTAAGATATAATAATATCAACTTAACATATATTGATATTGATGAAAAAATGATTGAATTTATTCAACTCTAACATGAAGTTTGACAAGTAGACATTCAATTTATTGATGAAACACAAGAAGTGACATTTTACATCAATTTTACTGTTTTCTAATTTATGTTAAGACACCAGAATCCTCACCATCTAATCTGGAATGTATTAGGTTATCGATATATATCTATATATTTACCAAATAAAATGAAATGTATAATCGCTTGTCAATATATTTGATTGATATTCTAATATATACAATATATAGTATTTCCTACAATACTATCAATTCTACTCCAGTTTTGCCTCTAATAGGGACTCACAAATTAAACATTAAAACTTTCTCAGGAATATTCTATCTAATCGTGAAAACCTTGTAAGTCAGTTCAATAGATTTTAAAAATCAGTAGATTTTAAAAATTAAGAAAATCTATCACATGCATCTAGACATACAGCAGTTTTGCTTGTTTTGTAATATGTATCAATTCAAGGGTTCTAGAAAAAAAATACACAAAATAGTTAACACTAGATGATATTATGTAATAAATTGTTCTCAGATCATACTATGTCTTATGGTGTGCCACAACATATAATATGATTGGCCAGATCCATGTCAATTTGTAGACTGTGCAGTAAGCAGCACATATAATTGGAGCTCCATTAGTCCAAGTATGTCAAAATATTTCTTACCTTTAGCAGAGATCAGCAACTGGGAATCCACAACCTTATTAGGCCAGTACTCTTCAAATTCCGTTCCAGGTGGGAAATAACTTTTAATATCTGTCAAACTGATAACAGAGCATGTCTCACTAGCAAACAGTTCATTCCTTATGCCTTGCACCTTACAACAGAACTTTAAATACGACAAGTCCCAGCCTTTCAACTGGTCTGCTTTCAATTTCAAATTGTCCGTCTCACCCTCGAAGTAGAAAAGAGGCACAAATTTCTGATTGTCCCTTACCGTGTAGGGCACTACCGACTCCTTATTTATCCGGATAAAACCGCACTTGTCTTTATTGTTCGTCGTACCACGGAGTAGTTTATTATAACACACATCTAGGAAATTGTAAAACTCGTAGGCGTCCGACAGTCTCACCACTAGATCCTTCTGTGTGAAAGGGTCCCTACCGAACTGACCGTCACAATGCCTGTTGTTGATCTCGTTTAGTAACCTGGCTTCTATCTCCGTGATGTAGTAGCTCCGTATGCATGTACACGAGTAAATGTCCGCGTGCAGATAGTTCAGGTACTTGTTCAGTAGTTTGATCTCCACCATGCGAACGGCCACGTACTTCTCACTCGATCGATAGATGTACGGAATGTGACATTTACCGAGCATATCCCAACCGAAGTGCCCTTTCCAACTAGCTTCGTCGGGGGCCGGCGTTTTCTTCTCTTCAGAAGTAGGCCGTTGCTCGGCGGTTTGGGTACCCGGTTTTCTTGTCAGGTAATTCAAGATGCCCATTTGACCACCGGGTCCCGTCGGTGGTGCACCCAGTAATCCGCCGGGCTGAGGCCGGGCGGCGGCCACGGATGCAGCCAAGGCCTTAGCCTTATTGGCTTCGACCATCTTAGCAGCGAGCTCCCGGATCTCAGCCTCATCAGGCCGCTCAGTCTTTACCTTGACCATTGTAGTCTCCGTCATCTTGACTTTTTTAGATATAAATTAAGGCAAACACTGAATTTTCGAGCAGGAATATCCTGGCCACGATTACACCACTACATTGTGATCACTCCCACGAATACTTCGAATTCACAAATTGTAAACATTGAAACAGCAGCACAATTGAAATTAGCACTTCACTATATTTTGACAGTTCGATAAAACAAATTGCTCTAATGTGCAAATATGATATTTTAAATGTCCTATTCTGCATACACTACATTTCACTTTATTTAATATGAATATGTGTATGGCTAGCAATGTTTTATTGCTGAAACAAACTTCCGTCTCAACGTTTGTTTATCATACAGAGCTTTAAATTACTAGTTATTATATATTTTTTCAATGAAAAGGTTGAAAAAACAACGGAAAAATGTTTTTCACGCCAAAGCGGGCTAGGGGGAACATGAAACCCAAATTTTTGTTCGCGAGGGAAATGCCCAATACCGTTGTATAGTCTCGTGGGGAGTACGCATTTATTCATGTATTATTTTTCACCTTTTGGTGACTCAGCGAACAAAATGGCCGCCAACAAGGCTTTGTTGGCCAATGGCGCCATAGCTTGTGCTATACATACCTACAAAAATCTCGCCGATGACGTAGACGCACTCCCCACGAGATAATTCTCAAGGACTTTTGGTAGAGAATTTTAACTGTTTCTCGGAAATGAGTACATAAAACGCTGTAAATACCTATATATCACACTATCTAAACCTTCTAGAATAATTTCACACTTTCAGAACTTAATAAAATATAAAGTTCAAATTGCATTGATAATAAGATTTATGAATGTACTCGCAAAGTAGTCACTATGGATAGTCTCGTGACTTTATTTTGAAACTGTCAAGGCAGTGACAAAAATTATTTTATTTAAAATTCGACCTTACTTCTAACAACATAGAAGCGAACTAATTTTAATCTTTCAACAATTTGACCCTTAGTACATAAAATACGAGACTAGACGACGCGCGCATTCCACGAATAATAATCTCCCGCAAGAGTGAGCGAGATGGCGTTATGTAAAAAAGTAGATATATGTCAAATGTTTAGGTATTTTACTATGAGCGTAGAGAACGTAGGTAGGTGTATAATACAATTATAAGTACAAACTTGTAAGCTACTTTGTGGCAAAATAGGCGTTGTGGCCTGTGGCTTGCGCTTAGCGGAATTTTAGTAACTTTTAACTTGTTTTTGAATAAATTATTATGGACTGTTACGCGTCGAGAATAAATGATTGTAGGTAATCAACATATTTTATTACGAACATTACTTCCTGAAATTGATATCGTCACCATAATCAGCATGTTACCACTTTCTCAACAAATATCTAATAAAATTTTAGGCAAGCATCGAACGTAATTACAAGTCGTTGTAGGTTGTGTCTACACATTAAGCACTAGCATGCTGTCCCGGCTTAGTATTTGACAAAATATGGCAAATATTTATTGCTTTATGAAAATACAAAAGTCATATATTATAATTTCGCCATTGTAAACATTACACGTTAATATGACAGAGCGTCTGTCGATACTCATATGCCAATTTCTGCAGCTATTTTTTACTTCGATATTTTTTTTTCACTACTTTGGTTACATTATCGAGGTTTTAAAGCTGATCTATAACGTTTTAGGTATGTTGTATAGCCAACGTTCATCAAAGATAACGTAGGATTCTAATGGTAAAATATTTTTATATAGGTCTAGTGGTTTCGGAGCTTACTTTATACACATAAACAAACAAATGCTTCATTTTATAATTTTATTATAGACTACCTACTAAATATTTACCGACTGTCACTATTAATGCACTAGTATTGGACCCTCAGATGCGCCACTGACGTGCCACGCCGCATTGTAGCCGATTTAGGCCGGCACAAGCGAATACTTGGTAGGTCACCCCTCGCTCACTTGATATCGTCGTAAAGTTACAGATACAGATCAGTGGGTCCCGTTTTGTTCTATTTGTAAGTTTCCAGTGGCTTTTTGTAGAGCACGGTCACAACATGTCTACCTAACAATTATATAATAATTATGTGTTTTATGGCGTTAGTAGACATAAAGGGCTCCAACTAATCGTTTGTCCCCTCCCACTATAAAATAAACTTGACCTGGTTGGTTGACTGAGGATAAAGTGACAAACGTTTTACTTGATTGAATGGATGTCCGTGTACGTCGCGTTACTCCCGTTGATAATGGGATTAGAATTCAGCGAGAGTCCAAACGAAGTCATTAGTGACCTCTATGATCCCATTTCTTATTTTTTCTCCCTTCGATAGCTCAAAAGTCTGAGAGCGGCAAACATTCTTCGAGCTGGCGAGCTAATTTTGAAGCGAATATCTCACAAAGTATTAACATAATCGAACATTTTTTTTGAAACTTCCACATCATTTAGAAAGCTCTATCTAAAGGCCATGAGGGTTGGTGTGGACGGCTATGCGATGTCGAGTCTTCTTTGCCATCTAACTGCTGTCCTTGATAAGTTTAATGTACATGATCATGTAGCGGTTCAGGAGATACATCTACAGAAAGAATGTGAAACGTCCCGGCAAGTGCATCCCCGCCCGTCAGAGACGGGAGCGACAGCGCCGCCAACCAGTAGTAGGTGCCTCCGAAAAGAAACGGAGGAAATTGCAAGGGTCCTGTCTTGCTATTTAGTTATAAAACTCCAAAACAAAAACAAAATAAAAACCGGCCAAGGGCTACTTGGAATCTTACACAAAGGGTACCATAGTCTATAAATAAAAAAAATCACGCTTCTTGTGTGGAAACCCCCTAAATTATTATTTTATTATTTTAGTATTTGTTGCTATAATAAATAATGTCGTCTTAGCCGAAGAGTGATACTACCGGGTGACAGACGGATAGACAGATAGCAGAGTCTTAGTAACAGATTCGAGTAGTATGACCAATCAAAAAGCTGACCTGAGAAGAACCGGCAAAACAAACTCAGCGGGACTGATGGCCTGAGATAATTATTCATAAGTTACATAACATTTTGATTACTTTTCACGACAACAATACCGTAACTATCGGTGAGAAGACTTCCAATTCTGAAAGTTTGGTATCTTACAAAAAATATTTTACCTCATATTAATATTTACAGGTGGGGTGTAACTGGTCTCTTTTATAGTGTCGTTAAATTTACTAATTCTTCCCCTGCAAGACAATGGATCATAGTGCACAAGTGTGTGCACAGAGCAGAGACACAAGTGAACCTACTCCCTATTATCTTATTCCCCTACGAGAGGTCGTCATTCAGACACTAGTCATGGTCAGGTAGAAATCAAGAGCAGGACCGGGCTCAAGTCTCGCAGGCGATAACATAATCTAATATTGCCATTGAACGCATACGTACACATCGCAAACTTCCTGACTACTGAATGGAGTGAGAACTTGCAAAATCCTAGTAACACTCTTTGATCTGACCCGGGGCTCGAACACAGGACATCAAGATCTGCGGCCTCACATGGTCCCACCAACGCACGAGGTAGTTAACTTATTAAAGTGTGTCACTAAAGGTGACGGTAAAGTTTCTTGACCAGGAAAATAATAAGAGCTGCGTGGCCGAACTTGCTTCACATACATAAATACACATCCATGACCGACATGAGTAACCGCCACGTTACCAACTGAGCCAGCAGCTTGTCAAAGTATACAATGTTTATTGAATCTTACGAATATAAGTTGGTATAATATAAGTTGATATAATATAATGTAAGATAATAATATAAGTTGTTGAATATAAGTATTACCTAAGTGCAATAAACATTGCACTTAGGTAATACTTATATTCAACAACCCAACAATTATACTCTAGCGTGCCCTCCCGAGAAATTAAAAAGAAATCTACCGGCCCTCCTTCACCCCGTACTACTCAGAAACTACACGAACCGCAACAGCGAGGCGATCAATTTTAGGGCGGGAACTGACCGGTCGCGGTCGCGGTCCCGGCAGTATTTTTTTGGACTTTCGTCCATTTGTAAGACTGTACGTAGAATAAGTATTGTTACACGGAACACCAACATTTTGTATTGTACATAACATTTATTATTGTTACATTGTGTTAGTACTGTAGCGACCTTACCCTCGGCACATGTGCGGTCATTGTTTACTCGAAATGCCATTTGTTAATTGTTCTTTTTTCCAAGAAACCCATTGTCTCGCGCAAAATGTCTTATCCCTTTGAAATGGTTAAAAGCCACATGGGACTCTTAACGCTAACCGACTTAGACCATACCGACTTATTGCTTTAATTGTCTTCATAAGACATTCGTTGCAATATTCAAAAAGTCGCTTCACAACCACTGTCGAGTAAAGACATGCAACTAACTAACAACTAATTCGTAACAAGCTGTCGGGAAATACCTTCTAAACTCATTCACAGATCAATAATATAATATAGTAACAAATGTTTAACGTATTGTATTTGCAGTCAGAAATCTCGATAATAACGTAACACGCAACCAGCACCGCACTAACAGGTATTATATTGGCAACCACAGCCAAAGTGTAATAGATTAGTTTAAAACCATTAAAATATACAAAGCCAAAGGATGAGGTCTTAATAGAATAATAAGCTTCATGTATAGCCAATAGGCTACATACATTATTTTTAAACGTTGATCCGTATACTTATCGCCCCAGGTCAGCCTAGCCCTGTGCTAAGTACTGTTAGGGATTTGTGTTACAGCGACTAGACAACGGAAATGTATTTGATACACAAATTAAACATCAATGACCCAGACGGGATTGGAACCCGCACCCTCTGGCGTAAAACACGGACTAACTGCAACTTTAGTAACTGACCCAACCGGTCGTCAATAGAAGTGTCAAGAAGCCAATAGAACTTCTTGAAAGTTACACCGTGATCACATCACGTAACAGCCCACGGAGCATGCACTTTCTCATTTTAACACCGATACTTCAATTCATTCTGAGTCTCTCTCTCAATTCTTTAATACGAACGCGGTCGGCAACGGCACTCCACACATTTTTCGCAACGACCTCATCTCGACCGCGGTAAATCTACTTTCAAGCCTTTTCAGACATACCCAACTGTGGCCGTAACATTAATGAATCAAAGTGTTGAGAAAACTTCAGGTAATATATTCTCATCATCATCACTATCAGCCCGTATCGGTCCACTGCTCGGACATAGGCCTCTTTCAATGAATGCTAAGACGACTGATCTCCGGCTACTCGCATCCATCCCGGACCGACTACTGCACGTAGATCGTCTTCCCACAGTGAACGGTCCACCAACACTTCTTTGTCTTAAACGCGGCCTCCACTCCAGAACCTTATTGGCCCATCTGCCATCTGTTCTTCCGTGTGCGTGACCAGTCCATTGCCACTTCAGCGAGCTTATTCGACGCGTGATATCGGTTACCTGAGTTCTCTGCCTTATAACTTCTTTACTACGTATCCTGTCGGACAGAGAGACACTCGACATAGCACGTTCAATAGGCCGTTGAGCTACCGCAAACTTGCGGACCAGTCCTAAATTAGGAGGCCCCGTAGGTCATCACGGAGAGAACGCATCGGTTGAAGACTCTTCTGCAAGCGACGCGGTATAGGTAACGTGAGGGTGTGACGAAGCTTCCGGAATGCTGCCCGACACAACTGAATCCTTCTATAGGCTTCCTTCTCGAAGTTATGTCTATCATAATATATTTTATATCAACATAATTATAGATCACAACCACGAGCGTAAATGTAGTCTGATAAAAAGAACTCAAATGTACCTTTGTCTTGTACACATTTTTGACAGGAACACATTACGTTATGGACATTTACTAAGTATAAAATTATTAGGTGATATGATAAATTTCTTAATTTCTTAATGTACACTTAAATACTAGTTAAAACATGCCATCTATCTTTTTAAAATCATATTTCTCTTTTCATCTCAATAAGAGCCATCTACATCTACTTTGGACTTCAATGTAGCGGAACAATTGGAGGGAACATTGGAGTGTCCAGGTAATAGTGATGGAAAAAACTTATTTAATTTAATTTTGTATTTGTATTGAAACAGCAAGAAGTATCTATATGCTATATCTACAGCAGATCGTGCAGATATTTACTAAAATCTTACACATTCCTTTTAACCTTACATTTTATTTACAGTTTTCGGAGACGATTCTACTTCTGAAGACTATCTTCGGCTGGAATTTCGCAGATCAACCTTACCAAAAACCATCAGTACATGCACGTACGTCATAAAAATCAAAGTACTGTATAGTATATAAACTTCTCCACATGTGGACTATCCCTTATACATTTTATTGCCACTTTCACTACCAGCTGTGGAATTGTTCTTCTGTTACTACATTAGCATTGAAGTTTTTAATGCTAATGTAAAATACAAAGTAATCGTACTGACTTACAGGTATTCTTACAAAAGTGTTTTTACTAAGTTTTGAAAACGCAGTAAAAATGTTTTCTGCATGTGATTGCTAGTGTCTCTGTGTTAGGCAGTTGAATTATGGCATGCAGGGAAAGCTCAGTTTTGGTGGGATACTAGATATGTAAGATTCCCTTAGCTTGGATAGGTAAAGGAATATGTTTTAAATACTAATGCTATGATGCTGAGCATGGTTTGTTGCTAATTTTTCTATACATATATTTTCTAGTGGGACTGGCAATTCTTATGTAACAATAACCCAATTAATTGTTAATAGCATGCAATGGTTTGTTGGTTTATGAGAATATATGTTTCTTATGGTAACATTTTAAGCATCTTAAGTATGTTATTAAAGCGTTTTAACAATCTTAGAAATTAAAATTTCTTACTACACAATACTTTACAATACTTTCTTTCTTACTATACAATAGTAACACTAATGTTATTAAATGTGGATTATGTTATATATTTATTAAATATGGAAATGTAAGTAGATAAATAAAGTATTATAAAGTAATTATGGTGTCCTTTATCTTCTGTACATAGCGGAAGTAGCTGGTTGTAACACTCGGCCATCCCGCATTGGCCGTGACCCACGTCGATCTTGTGACGTTTTCAGGACTGTTCTGGTCCTGGAATAAAAGAGGAGAAAAAAAAGTATATTTCTTTGTACCCAGCATACAGGTATATAAAAGCTCCAATAAATAATTACTTATTTTGCAATTGTTAGACCTAACATATTTTTCAAATTATCACACAGATGAACAAAGTGGATGTTTGAATTTAATATATATAATAAAATCATTTATTGATATTGCATTATGTTTTAACAATATACACACACAGGCACACAGATCTTCTTTCGGTTTCCTAGATTTTAAAGTCACACAGATCTAGGTCAGATTTGCTAGATATTTAATTTTCATCGATATAAATTTTAGTTACTTCTTGGTTTGTTAAATTCAAAGTCACATATCGTAGAATACAAATATAGTTCATAATTACTTTATACACTAATTTTACATAATTTTCTTTCATTCTCAAAATATTTTAAAAACTGTACATCTTTTTCTTTAAACAACTTTCTTTAACTCTTTAACAAATCTATAAGGTAGTCCCAATCAACTTCCCTATCGGATTCAGTGGAGCTATCAGACACACATGGTTTATATGGTCGTAGAGCATTACCAAGAACGACTGCCGTGAATTTCTTGTACCCTTTCATTCCCTTTATGCTATTAATAGTGTAACGATCCATAGAATTATCAGATTTCAATATTTTATATGGTCCCATATAACCTATTACGGTGTGATCATCAGATGACCCGCCTTTCCATCAAACTAAATCCCCTACCACATACTTTCTACAATTTTGATGTTTTTATCAAAGCGATTTTTCATAATTGTCATTTGTTTATCGATACGTAGTTACGATCTCATTTAGATTAGTCTACGATCCTCCACCTGTTTAACCGAAGTTGGATTATCGTGGCTGGTGTTGGGGTAAGCGGGCAAAAGAGTGTTAGAGTGTGCAAACATTAAATTAAACGGCGTATATCCTTATTACAATTTTTCGTCCCATGTGCACTCGCATTCTACTGTAGTATTAAGACCGTTAATGTTTCTGTTAAGCCTCTAGGCTTGGCCGTTTGAGCGTCACGAGGCAGTCGCATTCAGAACATGTTTAATTTGATTTTCTCATACGAAATTTTTAAAATATCTAGTTGTGAATGCCACTCCACTATCAGTTATTATCCGGGATGGGATTCGAAATTGACACAGTATTTCCTTGAGATTCTATATCTAGTGTTTTCTAAAGAACTAAGACTTCACACAGCTCTAACACAAACTTAGTGAGTCGATAACTACGAATACAAAAATATTACCACGGCGTGTTTTAAGAAATGGTCACAAATGATCGGCAGGAATTGTATTCATAGGAATTTATGACTTTTCTATAGGGTGCAGTTCGTCCTCTTGTTTACCGTAGTTACCCTCAGCATAAGCGCATTGCAAACACGCATTTATGTATTTCCCGATAAATCTAGTTATTCCAGCAAACCAGAACTGGGCTTTGATAGTCTTCTCACACTTATCGAATCCTACATGACGAACTTGGTCATTGTATTTTTGTAATAAACTCCACTTCCATTATTTAAGTATTACAAATCTATTAACATGAATTGTCTTGCGAAATAGGCAATTGTCTAACACGTCGAAATTGTTACGAATATCTGGATGTTGTGTGCCTTCTTTTCATTGTTTTATTATACTCGAGATATAATCGTCCTGAAGCTGTAGGGTCATGCACCAATCTTCTTTGTCTATACTTAACACAGGCATTTTACTTGTTCCCCAAAGCTATATTCAATCTTTATATCAAAGTCCCGAATGGTGAGCCACCAAAGGGCAATTCGAGGAATGAGATCTTTTTTCACGAGGGTACTACGTAAGGCTGCACAGTCATACCAATTACATATATTCGAAATCTTTTTAAAGACTACTACGGCTAAGGTTCCTAACTCGTTCCTTACTGGTAGTTACTCGACTAAAATAAGCCTTTGGTTTTTGAATTACCGTCATCTTGGTACTGTTGTAAAATGCCTCTTAAACCTAATATACTGGCATCGTAGTTCAGCTTTAGCGCGAGGATCATAAATAGCTAATGCTGGGCTAGAAGTTAAAGCAGATTTTAGGGATTCGAATGTTCTTTGGTCCGATGTCCACACCCATTCAACCCCCTTTTTGGTCAAATCAGTGGACGAGCCTTCTCTGCAAAACTACGAACAAATTTCCGAAAGTAGGATGTGAGACCAATGAATTGACTAACTTAGTGCACATTACGAGGACGCCTGAATTGTGATACGCTATTAATTTTTGCCAACCCTGGACGCACTGAACCGGCAGTTACTTCATTACACTTAAATAATTTAGGCTACATTGTAAAAGGAACACTTTTGTAAATTTACTTTTAAATTAGACTTTTGAAGAAATTTGAGAACTTCAAGTAGATCAACACCTTACTCTAAATAACTGTCGGTAAATTGACGTCATCAAGATAAATTGTTAATTTGTTACTGAAGGGGTCCTAGAGCTTCTCGTATTATTAGGGAAAATACTGATGGCGCATTTGCCTGACCAAACAGCATTCTAAAAAACTCTTATTGCCCTATAGGTGTAACAAAGGCAGTCTTATGTACAGAATCTTTTGACAACTTGACCTGATCGTAGCTTTGTGCTAAATCCAGTGTGGTAAAGTATATCTACCCAGAAAGCCTGAAGAAACTGCTCTATTATAGAGTGCGCGATGGTCTTTGCATAAACGGTAACCACCCTCCTTTTTCTTTACTAATAATACTGGACTAGCGTATTCAGAGTCAGGGCTCCCTATCTATGCCCACTGAAAGTAGTTCTTCAATTTTCTGTTCCAACATTTCAGTTTCCTTATATGGCAGTCTGTAGGGTTTGTAATAAATTGGTATATTTGTAGTCTTCTTAAAATGCATCTCTAACAAATTTGTACAGCCAAGATTTTTACTGCATTCGGCGAAAGACTTGCTATACTTATAAGACTCCCAAATTGGTTATTTATAAACGATAATTGCCATGTTTCAAAATAGCCTGTGACATAAAATAACATTCACTATCAAATTAAAAAGATAAATATCGTGTTATAAGTATATTATTTTCACTAATATCTTTTGTAATATACACGTTAGTATAAACAGGTTAAGCCTGACTGTAATCCTAAATTAGATGATACGAAACAAAGGGACCTTTTCCAAAAAATCATTCGCATATAATTTCATATTAAAAAATAAAAATAAATCGTGGGTAGACTGTAAATGGTGCTCGTTATTTGCTATTAACAGCTTTGAAATTAGCAATAAGCGTCACGTCCGGATTGTTTATAGTTGGTTGGCCTATTAACGTATCCAATTCTTTAAAGTCTGTTATTTCAGCGTCGCTGTAAATAGATATATTGTCTATAAGTAAATTAAATTGTACTTTACCCATCGATGTGATTTGCGAAGCACCAAATCCATTCATTAAAACGTTTGAATATAAAATCTTTAGATTGTTTAGAAGTTGGACCGTTTTTAAAGTGATAATATTAACTTTACTTTCTATGTCAATATAAGCGAGTATTACTGTTCCGTTAATGGTAATGGTGCAACATACTTTTGTATACATCTGATATGTTAAAAGTGGTAAAATTAAGTTGACACACCTGTGTAATGCTGCGTAGTGCTTGTGATGAGGGTCCATCCCGAGAGTCTACACCGCCGGCAAGGCCGGTGACGTACCAGCAGGCAGCAGGAGCGTGATCCAAACGTTGGAAGCGTGTAAGACGTTAGTCCCGCGCTTCATAGCCAGTCTTGCGACAGTTGAAGCACGTCTTTGGCATACTGGAACCCCGCTGCCAGGTAGACTTCTGTTCCGTATTTCTTGCCTCGTCCCTTTTGTAATTTTCGAGAGACGACCGAAACCCATAATATAATTCTTCTGGCTACTCCGAATTGTAAGCTTCTGCATTGGCTCGTAAATCGACGGGTACATCTCGAATCAAACATGAGGTTGCCGCTTCGCCTACCAACGCACACTTCTTTATTAGATACATCTTGTGGAAATATCGTGTCATCGACGTAGTCCAGGCGATCGAGGAAAAGCATGTATCAAATTATCTTTCCCACGTGCACCCACGTGGCTGCATATTCCTCCAAGTCGTCGTACCCCTCACGAGCGGTGCCTCGTAAGCCACTTTGCATGACGAAAATTCAATCTCGCTCGTCCCACCAGTACATATCTCCTAGCTGGTCGATTTTGTTAAGCCAGCCTTTAACGTTTGTAGTCTTTTTATCGGGATCAAATTTAGGTATAACTTCTGCTTCCAAATGAGTTATTCTACGTTTTTTTTTGCAGGTAGAGTCTTTTTCACGGAGGGAATAAAATCGTCACCTTTTTTCGCTCACATCTTCGTCCGATGCTGTATCGCCAAGACTGTACAACTTCGTCCGATGATGTATCGCCAAGACTGTACATCTTCGTCCGATGATGTATCGCCAAGACTCTTCCTTCTTTTTTCCCAGCCCGCAAGAGTATGGCCCGAGCGTGGTGTCCAATATACCACTTGTGATATTGTCAATCGAGCAGCAAGACGACAGGAGAAATAAAAATGTGCAGTAGTGATCAGATGTTTACTCCGACCCAACTAATACAAGTGTTTCCGACTAACAATTACCGCCATCTTTATACATTTATAAGGATGACGTCATAACAACCAAATACTCAGTACTATACGATAGTAACACTAATATTACTAATTGTGGATTATGTTGTATATTTATTAAATATGGAAATGTAAATAGATAAATAAAGTATTATAAAGTAATTATGAATTAATTATGGTGTGTCCTTTATCTTTTGTACATAGCGAAAGTAGCTGGTTGTAACACTAATAACAAAAACTAGTAAATAAAGGAATGTAACAAATTCTACAGCCTCTTCCTTAAACATTCAGTAAATAATTAATTTATTATGAATCATTTTAAATTTTATATAATTAATTTATTATGAATCATTTTTAAGCAGTCATATTGTGCGTTGAGAAAAATATAAGAAAGGAAAGAACAATAACTGAAAAGAGAAGAATAGATGACCTACACAGACTTATGCTTGAAATGTATGAACACAACCCTACGGGACGTGTCCACACAATATGAAATTAATGTGATACAAGCAGAACTTTTGCGGAGATGGTGTTCTACTTGTTCCAACGAATCCTAAGGTAATTCCTATATTGAGATGGGTATAAGCTTTGGTGTTTTTATATTCTGTTTCTTTGAAGTAATCTTCGTTTCTTATTTCAGGAACTATAACGGGATAGGAAATGTTAACCTCTGCCGTATGATAAGCCGCTGGAGTGCTGTATCTGGTGTAGAATGTAATTTCCAGGTAGAGTTATGATTCCGATACCTTTTAACTTTTCATGTGTTAATTCATTTTGGCATTGTAAGACTGACGGTGTTTCATATTTTTGGCATTGTAGAACTGACGGCTTAAAATGTATAACTATTTGTTGTTTTCTAGGTTTTGCAAAGTGTTCATCTTAGCCTCAAATGTTGTGGCGGTGCAAGAGCTCGGTATTGAAGACGAGACGCTGAATAGTATTTGAAGTTCAGGTAGGAAGCGTAGACGACGAAGTTCCGGCAGACACTCATCCTTGAGGCATGTGCCTTGCAGCTTGGATGTGGTCTCAGGAATGGGCTCAGGAAGGTTGGTCGTATAATATGAAGAATTAGGATGTTGAATAGGAATTGAGTATATATGATAAAGGTTTAAGGCTTCATTTTGTACGAGTGGGATTTCTAGGACATAGGCTAATCGATTTGCATGTACGTATGCCGATGGTGATCATGCATGTAACATTGAATGAAGGTTGTCACAGATAACTGGTGCAATTAAGCGTTTATTAGTACGAATATGGTTCGAGAGTAAAACCTCGTATACTTTATTAAGACTTAGAATAGAAGCGTGAATTATATTTGATTTTGCGAATAAAATACTTGTAAAGCAATTGCTAATTTCATTTTCTAAACTTATGACTGATTTGTAGGGAAGTAGTTGATAGTTCTTCGGATATTCTTATGTTAAAGATAATTTCATCTGTCTTATTAAAATGTACATTTAGTCTATTGATTTCATTTACTATTTGTTTATCAAAGGATATTTTGAAAATAGTATAATTGAAATTTTTAATAGTGGTAGATGTTATTTGGACCTGTTGTCGCATGAGGGATTAAGGATCCACTTCGCGATGCTCAAGTAGATCGATAGATTCGTCATGGCGTTTGGCGTCTTTGGCGTCAGGTGTACCGAAAAGCAATTTCAGGACAGAACTTAGGCCGTCTAAAAGTTCTCTCTTTTGACGTGACCTTTTACCTAGATAAAGATTTAGTTAGGAAAGCCTGTTTTCGATTTTATTTAGGTTTGTTTTAAATGATAAGGTAGATTGTACATTTGGGAATGATTGATACTTTACAGAAGTGTTATAAATCTTGTAGATAATCTTACAAAGGAATCTTCATCTTTATAAATAATAAATTTCCATGATTCATCGGATGCAAATATGGTACCTTTGTCTTTAAAGAAAAGGCCCGAGTGAGTTGGTAAATTTTCCGAGATTTTTAGACGTAATGTTTGGTTTCGTTAGATTTTTTATCTTTGTATCTATAAAAGGAAGTGCGAATGCAAATATATATTTTATAAAGGATTATATAGAATATAAATTTTATAACAGAACATACTGTAAAATTGATGTAAGGATTTTGCATATACACTTTGACCGTTTGGATATATCGAGTTTGGGGCGTACACTGTTGTAAAACAACCGACCCTATTTTTTGGTGGTAAGGATGTGGTAAGTTTCTGTCATTAATCGACGCCGCTAAATGCCAGAGATGCTCATACAAATTCCATAAAAGCTGTGTAGGACTTTCTGCCAAAGCCAAGCTCGGTTACCTGGAAATGTCCCCGATGTTGCTACCTCATTTGACGAGTCCGCAACGCCTGTAGTCTCCAAATCATATGACCAGGAGAAAAACACTGGGACTTCTAGTCTGGTAGCTTAGCAGCTCTTTTCCACCCCGATAGCTTCTGAGGGCTCCGACGACCTCGCTTTTAACCTCAGGTCCGAGCTCAAAATAGCCACCGAAAAAATTGTGACATATGCGTCACGAATTGAAACTTTTTCGTGAAGATATGGGTGAGCGTCTGAACAAGCTAGAAAAGCGAGTGTCAGAAACAGAGGACCAACAGCGGCACTACGCTGGTCCATCGTCTGCCATGGAGGAGACTATCCAACAATTAAAAAGCGACCTTAATGATTAGGAACAAGGTCTACTTTTAAATTATGTGGACATTAGCAACTTGCCAGATGTCAACGGCGAAAACACCTTGCATACCACGTTATAGGTGATATTAAAATTAGGCCGCAATATTGAGGAGCGTGACGTAGTTAGCGCGGAGCGCGTCGGCGCCCGCCGCATGAACGCCACCGAGTCGTCATCATCACCCAGCCTGCAACCTATCCGCCCGCGGAGCCTCGTCGTCCTTTAGCTCGCCGCGGCCTGTGCGACCAGTGGCTGGCGAACGCGCGCTTTCGCCGTGGGGCGACCTCGGCTGACCTCAATCTGCCGGCCCACCAGTTCGCTTCTATGTTAACGAAAGCCTGAGCTCCCGAAACAACATAGACCGTTGTTTCCTCGCCTCGCGAGATCGGCAATCGTCTCGGATGGAAGTTCGTCTGGACCAGGAGGGTGCGAATATTTTCCAGACGGAATCCGGGTGACTCGGTCCGTCTTATTCGCAATGAAACAGACTTGCGAAAGGTTTTTGGTGTCGCGGCTGGATTGGGTGCATAGACCAATGTCTAAACCACAGTGTATAAGTTATATTTGTTATGTGGTTCTATTGTCTCTTTCTCACTAGTTTGTCTGATCTGTGTGTATTTAATAGTACTGTCCAAGGTCTTCGTCTAAATTATATCGGCTTATTTGTTCCTAGTGTGTATACTGTGTATATCTCAGCGCGGTGTATGCGTTGCAGGGTCTGTGCTGCCTTGGATATAATAGGACTGCAAAATGTTACAATGAACCTAGCTGGATGTATTTGCGTGTCATATTTCTGTCTTTATTTTATATTATACCTGTATTATATATGGTATAATTTTAAGTGTCTGGTTACTTTGCGTGGAATGCCGATAGGATCACTTATGATGTCTCTGCGCACATTTGCTTACCGTTAGTAATAGCTATAAACCTGTACTTCATATATTTCAAAGAGTTTATTTACTTACAATTGCCCTATTTTTACAGTAATTAAATACAAACTTAAGCAACTAATCATTTACGTTGTACTTTTATGCATATATTATATACAATTGTTGCTCACTGTTTTGATGGCTAACTTATATTATTCAATAGACACATCATCTGGACTCAGAGGACGAGAGATGCGCGCGCGGGCGCGGTGGTGCTGTGATTCTACATCAAACATGGAGTGCATAGCATACTGGGGACCACCCACTTGACCCACTGCACAAAGCTGTGATGTGGCTCAGCCTAAGTCTGTGGCAAAAAAATTGCTGTACTGCATATCGCCCGCGTTGGCTGGATATGGATTTATTTTAAGACGCTCTCACAGATACCATCAATGCAATTCCTTGTCATGACTACTTGATCCTGGCTGGCGATTTCAATATAAATATGCTTAGTCCTCATGGAGCTAAAGCAAATAAATTATCAACCTTTCTGTCATGCCTAAGCCTGATTCACGTCCGCACCAACCCTCTTCACAGTCGCTTCACAAACTCTGCGAGATGTCGTATGTTCTAATTTACCAGCTAAAAATGTTACTACAAAGCATGTCGGTACACTTTATGGTCATTGTTTTGTGACATGTGAATTTAATACTACACAGGAGAAAATCAAACCATACTCAATAACTTACAGGCCTATGAAATATGTTAATACGGATAATTTTAATGTTGACTTATCAGGTGTGCAATGCGGTCGTTTTCTGACACTTGGTGGTGTCGACAAAATGGTTAACATGTTCAATAAAAGTGTCTTGGCTTTTGACATCCATGCTCCGATAACATCCAATATTGTTACAAATTGCTCCCTCGCATGGATCACGGATAATATAAATCACGGAAAATATGATGATGAGATTGCATGATAAAGCCTCTGCAGACTACTATGAAACGAAGTCTGAAACTAAAAAAGAGTATTACAAACACCTAAAGACATTAACGAACATCATCATCGGCTTACTACAAACATAACATCAATAATAAAATAGATAATCCAAAAATGTGTAGAAAAATATTAAATCAAGCACCCAAAAAAATGTATATAATGTGAATGATAATATCTTAGAATCACAGGGCCAGGGCATGTGTACTCTCCTTGTATGGCTAGACATCTCACGCATCCTTTGATTATTTAAATATCAACCTGCTTCTGTCCAAATTGAGCTATTACAGCTTTGACAGTGATGCCTTGAAATGGCATGGCCTTAATAGTTACCTGAGTGAACA
This sequence comes from Eumaeus atala, assembly GCA_017140195.1. Taxonomy (NCBI): domain Eukaryota; kingdom Metazoa; phylum Arthropoda; class Insecta; order Lepidoptera; family Lycaenidae; genus Eumaeus; species Eumaeus atala. The sequence continues at coordinate 28,254 of JAFELO010000879.1, forward strand.
TCGCCATAGCCATAAAAATAACTATTTTTTTTCTTCTCCCTTCTCAGACACAATTGCCATATCCAAAGGTGTCCCGCAGGGCTCTACACTATTTTTATTATATGCAGCAGACATGCAAAATCATACACTTTACTGTAAATACTATTTGTATGCAGATGACACCCAAGCCTATATATATCTCCTGTAGGCCATCTGAAATCAACACTGCAATTAATAAACTAAATTATGGTCTCAATAGAGTACTTTGATGATCCAAGGAAAATGGTTTGCTTTTGAATCCCAAAAAATCTACTTATATGATCTGTGGAACGAAAGCTCAAATATTCAAATTAAATCTTATATATAGAAAGGGCATATGAGGCACGAAATCTTGGATTGCAAATGGACAGTGAACTCCGATATGACAACCACATAGTTGGCTTAGTAAGACAGTGTTTCTACCGCCTTAAAGTACTTATAATGTGAGACAGCACCTGGGAGTAGATTTGCGCATGCGCCTCTCTGAAACCTTAATACGAGGGTGGATCTAAAAGTTCTAAGCCCGACGAAGAAAATGAAAGAAAAGTGGATCTAAATTTATTTTTATTTTTCGACATAGTCTCCATCTAGTTCAACACACTTCTTCCACCTGACCTGCAACTTGTTTATCCCTCGAAAAAAAAAAAGATTCCGGAAGGTCGGCGAAATAATCGTTTACTGCGACTATCACCTCATCTTTGGTCGAAAATTTCGAGCCACCCAAATGTTTTTTTTAAATTTGGAAATAAATGTTAATCAGAGGGGGGTAAATCCGGCGAATAAGGTGGGTGGGGCAGCAATTCGTAGCCATAATCATAGATTACAGACATTGTTTCAACCGAAGTGTGAACACGTGCATTGCCTTGATGAAACAAAAGTTTCTTACGCAACATTCCCGGCATTTTTTTCTTTTATTTCCTCTCGGAGTCTTCGTAAAAGGTTACAATAATAACTAGAATTTATAGTTTGACCTTTCGGTAAATAATATACAAAAATAATGCCCTTCGCATCCCAAAAAACAGAAGCCATGACTTTGTTAGTCGACAAAACGACCTTAACCTTTTTCGGTGTAGGAGTCTGATCTTTTCCACTGTTTGGATTGTTGCTTTGATTCAGGAATATGGTGGTGAACCCAGCTTTCAACCATGGTAACAAATCTAGACAAAAAGTCCTCGGGATCAGTCTCAAAAAGTTCCAAACAGTCTCGCGAAATTATGTATCGAACTCGTATCTGTTCAGATGAAAGCAACCTCGGGACCCAGCGAGCAGAAACCTTATGGAACCCCAACTCTTCCGTTATTATGTGTTGCACCCGGCCATAACTAATGTTTGTTATCTCAGCTATCTTACAAATGGTCAAATTTCGGTCTCCCAGTACGAGATCACAAATTTATCGAAGTTTTCTTTCGTGGTAGAGGACGTAGGCGTTCCACTCCTAGGATCATCTTTAATGCTCGCACGACCGTGCTTCCGCACTCAGCTACCCACTTCTTGACACTGGAATACGATGGAGCAGACTCCGACAAAGTACTCACCATATCTTGATGGATGTCTTTTGGTGATAGGCCTTTTTTATTGAGGTACTTAATGACTGCACGGTGTTCAATTTTCTCTATTATTGAAAATTGCGTCAGATTGGTTCAAACAAATAATCACAGAAATTTCATTTAGCGCGTCTTCTTTTTGTGTGTTGAAGTGTGAGGAGCCTCCCTATTTGTATAAAAAAAACCACAACGGTTAGATAATAGGTTAGATAACCTAAAACTTGTGAATCTCGACAGTGTCCTAAAGAACTTGATGTACAGAAACACAAAACAACGTTGTTTAGGGGTAGCTTCCGGTACGCAGCTTTTAGATGTTGGAACAACATACCCCCACCAATTAAGAACATGACAAAAAATTTCACATTTAAAATAAAACTAAAAATATTTATGATAAATAGACATCAAGAACATGAAAATCTTGTCCACGATTTTAGTGTTATATAGGTGTAATTGATGATAGAGTTTTGTGAATGATATACGATATGAAATTTGGTAAATCATACACTTGGATCTAATCGGCATTACATTTGCTTCTATTTTCATTTGTAATTGTTGTATATGATTTGTAAGTTTAGTAAAAGTTAGAATGACATTTTTTTTCGGAGGGACCTAATACTGGTTGGCGGCGCTTGTCCAGCCTCAACAGTTCGACTGACTACGAAGACTTTTTTGTCTTCAGGTTTAGGGAGACGATAGGGGGACAGACCCCCCTTTTTTCCCGCAGATGGGAAGAGATGTACCGGGTTGATTGTGGGTACGCCCACATAAGTATATTATAGTTAGAATGACAGCCATAGATAATACTTATATACTGGTATAGAGGCGCCACTAAGGTCTAAACTATAATTTTGTTAAACGCCTTAGACAACAGATGGCACTAGTTTCTGTACAATATATATATATATATATATAGTACACAGCTCTATATATATATATTTATAGTTGACTGCTCTTCGAGAAAAACTCAACTGCAAACCCATGCAACGCTGAGAACATCCTTCTTGAATCTTAGTTATGGCTCTGGTTGCTGTAATTGTATCCATGTGCCTTCGTACTGGTAGCATGATTAACGCTAGATGATCAATGAAGAATTAAAATTGAAAAAGTAATACTTTTTTTCTAAAATAACCGAAACAAGTTAAGAAGACAATCAAATAAAAACCTAAGAATAACATCCAATTATTTTTTTCTTAAAATGATGAATACTTTGAAATTAGACACGAACACATAAAATAAAAAAGGCATAAAAGAGAGCGAACACCAAAGAGTTCGTAATATGAATATAATGCTACTTATTAGTCACTTAGTTTACTAAATTGCACTTAAATGTAAATAAACTAGTGGACCTTATTTTGTTTTGAGTAGTATATATAAAATAGTACATATCTACTCCATAATTTGTTTAGTGAAGTAGCTTTTTTCATTTATATTATTATGTACACACCAATATTGATGTACAGAATATATAGGCACTACATAAACAAATCATTCAGTAAAGAAGCAGAACGGGGAAAAAATAGAACGCACCAACACATAATTGTGAATAATTTATTAACATTTACCGTAAATACCGTTAATACTACATAACAATTATTACAGAGTAGCCACTCGTTTATATAAATTCAAATCAATTAAGTTAATTAAGATGCAACAATCAATAGTCCTTCACTTTTAACACGACAATTTATAACACATTTATTAACTCGTTTACACCCGGAATAGCAATTATAACGTGGATTTAATGGAAATTTCGCTATTCTTGTGTTTAAAACGCGGGGAAATCTGTCGATTGTTTAAAGGTAAGTCAGAATCTAAAATGGGAATAGGACGATTTCCGTAGATATGATATGGTCCAAAATGGGCAGAAGCTGTGTCAGAGTCTGTAAGAAATAGCCAATTATCACCACAAAAACACTCTAGAATCCGAAAAACACACTTGCACGAAGAAAAATCGAAAATTCGAATAAATACGTTAGGTACTTACATGATGTCGAAAGTCTTTTTCGTCTTCATCCTTTTCTGCCTCATATGTTGCATTTCGTCGCTACATTTTGCCAGAAAATAAGGGTAGAAATCGACAAATTAAGTTGTTGAAATATCAAACTCATGATTTTCACAATATGACTACAAAATTTGCGATTTTTGCTATAGTTACAATTTATGCAATGGCGACATCTTGAACGGGATCAGTAAAACTTCAGAGGGAAACTACACGATCTAGAGAATAGGTGGCATTACATGCCATACATTAAAACTTGTGGCTTCTTAGTATGAGACTGCCACCGGTATGATGACAGCATTTCATTTAACTTGTTACTCCGCCTTCGGATTTGACCATCACTTCTACACTGTTATTTTGCCAATGACAAGTGAAATAAAATTTCACACTATTTTTTTATGTTTAAAATTGTTATGTTGTTGTACCGTGTAAGTTGCATTGGTGCGACCGTGTTGTCAACATATGGCCAATGCGGAAGACCGGCGCTGACAATTATGTCCGCAAATGCCGAGCTATTGGCCATTTTTTGCAGGATCTACATTAAGATAGAATTAGAACTTCTTTACTGTAATAAGTCTAAGATTCATTGTGTAGTTTTTGCGAAAATAAATATTTTATTTACTTATTTAAATAGATTTTGTAATAAAAGATTTCTTGATCATATAAGTAAAGCCACTTACCTCATAATAATATGCAGACTCGCATGATGGATCGGCAGGGATATTCAAAACTCTTCCGAGTACCGTAGCTGTAGACGATGTTGTCCCGTAGTCACGTTATTCCCCGTCGTATGCGAATCCTATCGACAGCGCCAAATTTGTTACGTGACGAAACAAAAACTATTAAAAAAGCTTTTGTTTCGGAATTTCACAATATAATATTTTAACACTATGAATTTTGACAAAGATGTTCCTAATACGCGGAATTATAAGAAATAAAAACGAGGTAACAAAACTTACAAACAAAACTGAATCGAAAACAAATTAAACAAAATAATTTGAGCCTAAGAACATAGTAATAGCGGCGAATGATTCGGAGCGACTGAGCCCAGATGGAACCCGGGGTCCTGTCCTATCGGCCTAAAAAAACGGTCCCAAAATCGTATTGTTCCATCGCACTGAAAGGCCTAAAAACTTTACCTGAGTTTGAATTGATGGGTCATCGGTTTTTAATGCCTGTGCTTAGCCAGTCGTTGTAAACATTATGTATGTTAGATGATGATGAAGAGCAATGGAAAGCTATTATGATGTAGTTTATAATAAAATAATAATAAAAATATAAAGCCTAGACATTATTTTAAGAAAAATTACTGAATTCACTGAAAATAAACTCATAGGTAAAGAGTTAATTTAATTCCGCGAAATTGTTACTTTTTTTAAGCGAAGATGCCGTTTTCGGGTATTTCTTGTGCGTAAATCAGCATGGCATATTGTTACTACTGATTCTGGTTTTTATTTTATTGCGCTAAACTTCACAGTTTATAAGTTACAGCATTTTATTTATCTCATGTCACAGTCTTTCAAAAATAATCTTTAAGCACTTGTAAAACCTAACATATAATCTTTTATATTTTTATTTTGTCGATAAAACTGGGTCTAGTTTAACACATTGCAATATGTATACCTTATAAAGGTTCACACTGGATACATACGTACATTATTACTCTAAGCCTGTCCATCTTTAGGCTGCAAGTCATGTTTTAAATAATCGACATAGTCTATAGATACTATCCCCATATCACGAGAAAAAATACTTAGCTTTGGTACAGGATTTCTTCTGATCATTTCCTTCACTGCTCTGATCGCCTTTATCGTACGAACACTTCGTGGAAGGATCCTATTCTGTTATGAACGGTGAAACTTTTATTGTGTCTAACAATAGGCCAGTACACTAACATCTTTGGCACCAGGCAGACTTTGTGTAACGCTATCTCGTAGATTCGGTTGTCTTTAAAACAAAATGAACAATCATATAAAAGTGTAGTTTATGAGAATAATTTAAATTGATGTTGTGGCCAATTTTTATGATTATATACCATAAGAATAAAAAGCCTTATAAGATCATTGTACTCTGATTCTGTCTGTCTGTCTTATGACTTGTGAAAAAAATGTGAAACTATGTTAACACCTAGTTTAGACTCACTTTTATACTCTCCCTATGTTTGTTTAAAAAAAAAACAAGCCATACAAATTATAAATTTAGTGCATAGTGCAAGTTCTGGCCATTGTCCAAACGTAACTGATTTTACAAACGAAACCGAAACCGAAATTCGGCGACGATCTCAGTTTCGGCTGAAATCGAAACCTCCTGTCAAGAAACATGTGGGAAATGTAAAAGCAATGTTCGTAATGCACTCGTCACGCATACACTAGCATATTGAACAAGTAAGCCGTGTGTAAAAAAGTTTTACTTAAAAAAAATTACAATAAAATGACTTGTGAAGTAAGCTGATGAAAGCATTACGAGAAGTGTGATCAGACGAGGCAAACGGAAAATAGATATATAAGTTAGTGAACATAGAAAGAGAGAGAGTTTAGTTTGGCATTACAGTTGGTACGGTGCCCCTCCTGTCCAAAGTCCGCTGCAAAGCGGCGTGGACCTTTTACACATCCACATTACTGTATAGGCATATTTGGAGGTCCGACAACATTTTATTTCTCTCGTAGCCTGTCAGGTTTATTCTAACTACACACGTGTCACTTCGGTGGTCTGTAGCTTACTTGGTATTCTTTTAGGGTTCCGTACCAAAGGGTTAAAAAATGGAATCTTATTACTAAGACTCCGCCGTCCGTCCGTCTGTCCGTCTGTCACCAGGCATCAGATGGCACGTTCTGGGTCTGAGTGAAGTCCGAAGACAAGGTGATTACACCATAACTCTGCCGTCTGGTCACCTATTCTACTTCAGGGTAGGCGACACTACTTCACAAGGCGGCGTGGGATTCCTCGTGAATCAGGCCCTCGTAGGTAACATCGTCGAAACCTCTAGTGTGTCGGGTAGGGTGGCGTATCTCATACCTAAACTCACTTAGAGGTAACTGGCCTCAAAGTGATACTAGTATACGCACCAACCTCGACACATTCCGATAACGACGTGGAGGATGACGACTTATGAGGCCCACTTCAGTGGTGTTATGGGGGACTTTAATGCCAAAGTGGGAGTACGAAATGGTGTCGAATCGAGTCTGGGACCACATGGAGTCGGAAGGCGAAATCGCAGACGGCAAATGATGGTAAACTTCCTCTAGAAAGAAAGCAACTTGTTAATGAACTCTTGTATTAAGAAGAAGCCCCATAGGAAGTGGTCATGGCAGAGCCCCGGTGCTGTGACAAGGAACGATTTTTTTTTTGATTGACTTTATTATGACGGACCGAAAGCATATATTTAAGGATGTCTCCATGATCAACAGGTTTAGAACCGGAAGTGATCACCGATTGGTTAGAGGCTCTCTGAATATAGGCTTTCGATGCGAGCGTGTCCGATTAGTACAGTCGACGCTCCGAACTAACTTCCTACGAACCACGGTAGGTACCGAAAAATTCCAACTGGAATTAAAAATCGGTTCGATGCCTAGGGCAATATGTCAGAAAGTACAATGTCAATTGACGAGGCCATGAGTGGTGTGATTGGTTGCACGTAGAACGCGTGTGAAGGATATTGTCGGAGTAAGTATACGAGCATGAAGGGTAGACTCCCGGAGGAGACGATTGGACTTATGAGACGTTACTTCTGCCGATGTCAATTTTTTCTGTTTTTATAAAACTATTCATAGATAACTATGTCTACTTAGTTAGGTAGGCTAGATAACTCTTCAATTTTACATTATTAGTATTTATGTTAAAACTATCTTTGAACGTTCTTATTTAATATGCAAAGTAATAATTATGCAAAGTATAGTGTAGCAAATGTTAAACATTTTTATCACACTTTGCATAGTTAAAAACGGTAAAGTCTCAGTACGAGACTAAAAGCATATTCCTTAACCAATACATATTGTAAAACCGGACAAGTAAGAGTCGTATTCGCGCACAAAGCGTTCTGTACATTTATCTGTAATTAAAAAAAAATTTGTATCAGATCCCCCGCATATTTTTATTTTTGGAATTTTATTTTTTGTTAGAATAGGAAGCACATGTTTGCATACTAATTACTTGGAGTTGATGTGACCAGGTCGAATTCTCATCGGTGTACGCCGTGGAGACTTTTTACGATATTGCTACAGTGTATAGTTCTACCATGAACACACACAGTAGGCAAATTTGTCTGATCAACTCGCGTTCTACAAATGTAATCCCTTGAGTTTCAATGGTATTGACGCAAAGCCTATGACGATAGCCCCACGAAGAGATCTGTAATATCATCCTTTACTGTGTTTATTTCAATAGTATCTAATACTTAAGATTGATTAAATTAATTTAAGGTACTTCATAAAAACTTCAGACATTTCCCTACACTAATAAAGGAATTAATTATAAACATATATTTTAGTAAGAGGCCATACTGTATTGCAATGGAATTGTGCCGGCACTACCGAAGAGGTACCGCTCGCTCACATGACACCGCCGTAAAAGTCATCTTCGGTGTAGCGTCTCGTACGGTCTGTGAGTAGCTGATGAAGAGGAAAGGAGGGCAACGCATCGGCATAGTAATTATGCATAATATGCTATACAAGTACATAAATAAGCGCAAATGTATAAATAAAATATAAGTATGATTATATAAAAACAGTGTAGAGATAAAAATTAGAATCGTGCTGCATTGCATCCAAACTGGGCCGGGACGTCCTCTACAAGAAGTATCTCTCCCTCACACACGAAAGGACCATAAAATGAGAACTATACTGTTAGGTTTTGTGCGGCTTCTGTGTTTCCGGTGGCTCTTAGAAGGCCATGAGACTCGGAAGCGCAACTCATATGCATTCCAAATGATAAGTTGATTAGTGGAATGCAATCATAGTCAACACCTGATAACAAGCTCCAATATTGTATTAATTCGATTTTTTTTTACTGGTAGCACGGAGATATGCATTTACGCGCCATCAACGGCTTTGATGGACTGATTGGGTCCTGTGGTGTGTGGGGATCGCGGCACATCATAGTGCTCAATACCCACTCAGGCCACCCGAGTACCATCAGTACCGCCTTGGGAAAAACTTCGGCGTTGTGCAATGTGGTGAGGTTTGCATTGCCCCTTGCCCAATGCGCTAAAGTGCCTCCTCCTCTTGCTCTATTGTCCCTTCTTCTTGTAAGAGGGGAACAAAGGGTGCCTCCTCCTTCTACTCCTTAGTCTCTTCTTTCACTCTCTTCTTATAATAAGACTACAATAAGAGTTCAAATGTCTTCATGTAGGTTTACTCCAGGCCTCTAAGCTCCACCGCCACAACAAGGCTTGAACCCTAATAGGTAATGGGAAGCTAGCCTAAATAATGTATTTATCATTAAACAAAGAGAGAGAAGGAGAGTCTCTCTCTCTCTCTCTCTCTCTCTCTCGTGTGCCACACTCATATGTGATAAAATAGACAAATATAGTGAGTAGTGAACTATATTTTCTGTGTTTTTCGACTTCGAAGACAGCCTTCTCTATCTATATTATCTGAAAGCTTAGGGCGCGCGATTAATTAACAGATTACTTGTGATATTATTAATAATATTACCTGAAAGTGCATATTTCACCCACTACTTGTCACGTCCAGACGAACGTTCCTTTATTTTTTATTAGTTATATTGTACTCCTTGGTATTTCCTCATTTTCTTCTTCTTCTTCTCTTTTGTTAGAAATGGCAATCGGCCGTCATAGATTAACAGCCATTGCTGCCAATGTCCAAGTTGACAAGAGCACTGATTTTCAAGGTTGATCGGTTTCAAACTTATGCCAAAGCGATCAGATTATAATATCTTGTTTGAATGTAGATAATCTGAAAAGGACAAACGAAAACGTTACAGGACATACACATAAAATGCACAAAAAAATAATAAAAAAGACAATTTACAATTTAATGTTGTTTGAGCGGAAATAATGACATAGAAGGGATAAAAGCATATAGTTATAAGAAGACATATATAGCAAGGTTTTAGTGTTATCAGGCTTAGGAATGTTCCTAGGAAGGATGGTGTACAAAGAAACACTGCGGATTGGGCAATTGAAAAGGATACTGTCTGTTGAACCCTCCTCAAGTCCACAGTCACACAAAGGAGATTGTATAATTCCTAATCTGTTTAACTGTATATATTATACCTATACGCAACCTGCACATAACCGGCGTTGTTTGTTTATCTGTGAGTCGGAAACGAGAAAACCAAGGTTTAGAAGGAATATGAGGTTGGATATCATAAAAATAGCGGCCTTTAACCCTGCTACTATTAGACCAATTTGTTCGCCACTGCTTAACAAGATCTAGTTTTGGATAGCTCAAGAGATCGTGAAAATAACTTATATTATGCTCTAGGCAGCCATTTGATACCGCGTCTTTTGCAAATTGATCCACAATTTCATTGCCGAGAATACCATTATGACTAGGTAACCAAGCTAGTACAACCACAATGTTACTAGAAAAACATTTGTACAGAATTTCTTTTAATTCTAAAATAAAAGGAAATTTAGAATTAGAAACAAACTGGTTTGACCCGATGGCTTGGAGAGTACTCAATGGGTCAGTGAAAATTATAGTTTTGTTTAGGTGGTGACATTCCACAAATTTATCTGCCTCTAGAATAGCTATGGACTCACCAGTGAAAACAGATGATGACTTAGGACATTTAAAACTGAGGCGAAAATTTTATTTTGGGATCCAAACTGCCGAACCCAAATGGCCTTCTAGTGAAAGTTTGGAGGCATCTGTGTATATAGGAAGCCAATCACTCCAATCCTCTATGATACCATTAAAAATTGAATTGGAACCTGAATCATTTTTGGACACGCTAAAATTTAATAGAATCCGAGTACGACACAACAAAACGTCATATGCCGTGTGAAAAATTGGAAAACGAGAACATGAGAAATAAGGGTTCGGAAGATTAGTTAATTTTTGAAAACTCTTAATTAAACAAGGGGTATTTAATTTATGCCAATATTTGTTATTGACCATCAGATCAATCAAATTTTGAAGTTTTGGTAGAACAGGGTGATCAGAACGAGCAGAAATTCTAAATATATATCTATCTGATAAAAATTGTCTACGTAAAAACAATGGAGAGTCGAGGGCTTCTACCTGGAGAGCATTCGTAGGGGAAGATTTCATGGCTCCTAGTATTATGCGTAAGCATTGATATTGAGTTTTATCTAATTTTCCTAGAGAAACCTTGCTACATGGTTCCAAGATAAAACAACCATAATCAATTACGCCTCGGACAATGGCATTGTAAAGTAATTTTTGAGATAATGGATGTGCCCCCCACCAAACACCCGAAAGGCATCTAAGAATGTTAATATTGGATTGGCACTTTTGGACAATGTGATTGATGTGTGGAGTGCCAGACAATTTAGAGTCGAAAATAATTCCTAAGAATTTCACCTTATTTCTGATTGAAATTGGATGGTCCTGGTACACTATGTCAATATGAGGGATAATTCTTCTTCTCGTAAATATTACTACCGAGCTTTTAGTAGGAGAAAGCGACATACCATGAGATGTAAGCCACTGTTCTAGGTAAAATAGAGCTTGATTTATGTTATTTTGAAGAATGCCAATGTTTGAAGATGATGAATATATGACGACGTCATCGGCATACTGTAGAATGTTGCAAAAGAGAGTAACTGACTGCTCTAGATCCGAAGTGTAAATGTTATATAATAAGGGGCTGAGGACTGAGCCTTGAGGAAGACCTTTCCATACACGTCTCAAAGACGAAAGACCTCCATAACGGATCTCTATTGTTCTGTCCATGAGTGACCTGCAGATGAAATTACACAGTTTCTCTGGGATGTTCAGCTTAAACAATTTGTTTCTGAGCAAAGGACGAACCACGTTATCATATGCAGCTTCTATATCTAAGAACACACCAATGAGGAATTCATTCTTAGAAAATGCTATGCGGAGATCAGTGGAAAGGATGGCTAAGCTATCATTAGTACTCAAACCTTTTCTGAACCCAAATTGGGATTTACCCAGCAAGTCATTACTTTCCACGAACCATTCAAGGCGGGCTTTAATAATGTGTTCCATAATTTTAAATAGACAAGAGGAAAGGGCAATGGGACCGTAAGAAGAATCCAAATTTGGATCTTTACCAGACTAAAGTATAGGAGGTACTAACTGGTTTTTCTATGAAGGAGGAACATGACCCAATTGAAAAAAAAATATTAAGAAGGTTTAGAAAGAATGATTTTGAATCAGAGCCAGATTTTGTGATAAAGACATAAGGAATGCCATCTAGACCAGGAGAAGTATTTCTAAGGATATCCAAAGAGGAAAGAAGTTCTGACATTGAAAATGGATCCTCAAATCTGTTACATGCAGTACGTCGGGACAGTGGATGGATTGATAGAGAATCCTGATGGGGGACACTTGGTGGAGCTAATTTATCTACGAAGCCTTCATACCAAAGATTTGGGGCATTGCTTGGTAAATCTCTTACTAAGAAGGCACGGCGAAAACGTTTAATTTGTCTCCATAATAAAACTATAAGTAATTCTATAAGCCCACGTACCCCTGCGTACGTGGGCTTATAGAATTACAGAAGGATAACCAACCTAATCTCTTCTTTTTTTAAAAAAGACGCTTTGCCAAGGCTGACATTCTTTTAAAGATAAGGATATTATCCATTGTCATAAATAAGCAATATGTTTCCTCAGCGTTTTTCCTTTGGTGAACCATGGCACTACATTCCGCATCCCACCAAGGTGGAGAAGGTTTAAATGGGGAATGTTTTTTGAGTGGGATGTTTTTATCTGCTGAAGATGATAGACATGAAATGAAATTATCACAACAGACCTCTATATTTCCGATATTAATGTTAGGCAAAGAATTCACACTAGAATCACAATCAGTTGCAAAGAGATCCCACTTTGCTCTTGACAGTTGATATTTTAAAAGAGGAGTTTTATTGAAAGTATTGAAAGAAATGGAAGGATTGGTAATGAGGATAGGAAGGTGATCACTACCACTCGAGTTATGTAAAACTCTCCAATCCAAAAGAGAGCTTAGGTTTGGGGTGCAAAAGGATAAGTCTACTGCACTAGGTTTCTGATCAGGGCGGGTCCTACGAGTAGGCCTACCATCATTTAATAAACATATATTTAGATTGTCGGTAATATCCACCAAATCACAACCAAAGGAGCCATAATGTATACTAACCCACATAAGGTGGTGGCAGTTAAAATCCCCTAAAATTAGGAACTTACCAGATAGGGAAGAAAAAGAGGAACTAAATCACTGGATTGGACTACAGAAGGATTTGGAATATATATCAGGAGTACAGAGACATCCTGAATTAAGGCAGCAACAGCATTAATACCAGAAGGGATTTCTGTAAGGAACAAACGTGAAAAAGGAAGGCCTGATCTTATGATCAAAGCCACACCTGCGTAACCATCAGCTCTGTCATCTCAGAGACATGAAAAGCTCCTTATCCGAGACTGGGAATTGGGAAGCAGCCATGTCTCCGAAACAGCAAATACCAGTGCTTTATGCAGATTATATAAATTAGAAGTTTCATGAACTTTAGGACGAATACTTTGTGAATTCCATTGAATTAGTGGGAACTTGAATGGCTGACATGAGGTGACTAACTTTATTGGCAACGTGGTTGGGTAAAGGGAAATCGTTCATTTTGAAGGCATATTAATAAGTAAATCAATAAGGTTCAGCATAAAGTTGTCCCCAGACTCCTTTGTCCTATGAAGGGCAGTCCCATTGGCAGAAGATCCTATCCATGAGAGGAGGTTGGTTATCGAGGTTTTGGAGAAGAAATTATTGTACGGCGGTAAGATTGGGAAGGTTGGGAAGGCTCTAAGTGATCTAAGGTCAAGGGTACTTGGGATCTGGGAGGGGCAGAGAAAATAGTACGAGCAACATCAGAATATGCTCGGTTTATTGCAGGGAAACGTGATGCAACTTCTATATATGAAATATTTTCTTGGGCCATAGTGGATTTGATAGATTTCTGTCTGTTATGTTCAGGACAACACCTATCTATGGAGAAGTGTGATCCTCCACAGTTTGAACACTTGGCTTCAAGTGAAGTGAGATTACATGATCTACCTGTGTGTGCTTTGGCACATTTGAAGCACTTTGGCTTTGATCGGCATCTGTCAGCTACTTGACCAAAACGACAGCAGCTAAGACACTGGGTTGTGGGGAATTGGTACAGTTCACCTGGTAAGGCAGTGTATAGACAGAAAACTCTGGATGGAAGAACCTGACAATTAAATGTCAATTCAACTGAGCAAGTTGGGGTCCAAATAGTATTAGCATCAATTGTGGACTTTCGGTTAAGACGTCTAGCCTTTACAATGTGTCCGCAACCATCTGGGACATTAGTACTACTAATAAATTCGTCCATGGACATGTCTGTGGGAACATTTCGAACGTCACCCATACGAGTAACATTGTAAGTGGGAACAGAGGCCGTGAACTTGTTTGATAGTAAAACAGGATTAGAGAGAAACTCATTGGCAGCTTTTGGTGACGTAAATTCTACACTAATCCTATTTCTACCAACCTTAGCTATTCCGTCCTTTTTAACACACTGAACTCGAGAGTTTGTCATATCTTGACCGAATTTAATAGGATTTATGAAAGCACCGGGAGAAGGATGGTCTTCTGAGTGGGAAACATGCACAATAAACGGTCCTATATCTGCTTCTGTATACTTCTTGGACTCTAATTTACTTGGGTGATTGTACACCTGTTGTATAGATGCAGATGGGTAAACAATCCTTTTAGGCAGAGGAGCCTGAACCTCATCAAAGGCATGTGATCGCTTGGTACTCTGGGATGTATGTTCCATAACCTCCCCCGGCAACAACCCAAGTGACCAGACCCCGGAGGAGGCCACAGAGGCAGGATCAGGAGGCTTGTGAGGAATCGACATGTTCGTCCTCAGCAATCTTTAACAGGATAATATTAAAGATACTTACTTTTCACACACAAATACAGAAAAAGCAACAAAAGGCTACACAAAACACTGAAACAAAACAAATGTAAACACAAAGAATCGACAAATTTCGAAGATCAATCACAAACACGTACTATCATCAACCTTCAAACATTTTCATCTGCCAAAAACAACTTAGGTAGGAAATTAATCCCTTCAGCTTCCTCATTTTCTTTTCTCTGTTTTGAACAGTCAAGTGTCACTTAAGAAATGTCGTCTGTCGGCTGTCAATGTCAAATTCTTGTTATCAAATATGGCCTCATTGTTGGCGTATTGAGTATTTATAGACATTCTTGATTAACTTTAAAACAAAAGATTGATTTATTTAATCAGGAATTTACGATAAAATTTGAATGTCATATTTAAAAATCAATTTTTAAGTTATTAAAAACATGAGATTATGTTTAATATATCATTGAAAAGTATAAAATATTCGGACCGAAGTAGTTCTAATAATTTCTAACTCTATCGCTGTTTATTTTTGATTATACCGCGAAATTATGAAAATAGAATTGATAAGAAGATAATACATAAACTGCACGCAATCATTAAATGAAACATAGAAATGGAAGACTTAAAAGTATGCAGAAGCTGTCTTGCTGTGGATGCAAAGCTTGTAGCCTTAGATTCTGAGCCATTACATAATTATTATGAAGTTTTATTGGGTAAAAGTGTAAGTATGTCATAAATTGTAATATCTGTTCTACTTCTTTTAAATACAAAAGTCTGAGTGTTTGTTTTTATTTCACTCAAAAAGTACTGGACATTACATTTTATCCCCATTTACTAAGTTTCCCAGTCCCTATTCAGTCACAATGGAGCAA
This sequence comes from Eumaeus atala, assembly GCA_017140195.1. Taxonomy (NCBI): domain Eukaryota; kingdom Metazoa; phylum Arthropoda; class Insecta; order Lepidoptera; family Lycaenidae; genus Eumaeus; species Eumaeus atala. The sequence continues at coordinate 43,730 of JAFELO010000879.1, forward strand.
TACTACATGTTAAGTATACAAGTTATATGGTTACCCTTACTTTTTTTGCTATGGGCACTAACTCTTAAGTTGTAAATCCATAATTGTTTGTATATGTTCTTTTCGAAATTTCCTTTGGCCCCAAAGAATACATAACTCTTTAGGAAATTTAAACCACATGGGGCATGATATAAAATGCTTTATGTTTGTAGCTCTATATTAAAATTTTTGGTATTAAAATAATTTTACTATGTGTATTGGTGATAATGAAACACCACAATAATTTTTAGGTATTTTGGGAACCAATACCAGCATACACATGCTACAAGTGTGCAGCTTTGTTTCACAAGTTTTACAAGTTCCGAGAGCAGTGCACCAACAGTGAGACCCTACTGAATGCACTTTTGTGTTCAAATGAAAAGGTAAAACCTTTTATTCATATACAATTTGATTTGTAAGAGATTGTATAATTTAGTATAATTATTTTCTGTAAATATGTACACCGGGTGAAACCAACAGAAACTTGTGCGCCCAATGGTCAAGGACCCTGGGTGTGTTAGCTATATTACACTTGAACTTTATATACTATTTCCATAATTATTAAATATATTTGAACAATTATTTAATAATTTAAATATTAACAGATATTATTAATATTATGTAATAATTTCAAAGACGAATGAAACCAAATTTCAAGTACCCATTTTTTTACACATTCAGAAACAGAATAGAGTGCTGAATATGCTCAATGATTGAGGTGCAGTGTCTTACAAAATACTCTGTATAGTTAGAATAAGCAAGAAGAAGTGCCACGTGGAAGTGGGTCTGGACGTTTGGGGTGGTTCTTTTTGCTCACACATTACCACCATAAAGTGAAAAGTATGCTGTCACGTTTTGTATGACTTATGTGTTATCAGTGGTCCATTGGAAGGCGGGAGGGAAGCCTCCAATTCTGCAGATGTCTATTGACAACTGGTCCTGTAACCCTTATACTATAAGAAAATCAAAACAATCATCATTTTGTCATACTTAACAAATTACAAGGAAGTTCGTTAGTAGTTAAGAGGAGCAATAGGCCATTATAACAAACTGTTTCTATATGCACAGAGGGACTTCTCGCTCACATGATAGCCTGAGTATAAATGAGGAAATAAAAATAAAAGTTGTTTTTTAAATCAAAAAAAAAAACAATTTTTATATTTATTTCCTGAATAAAATGATATAACTTTAATAATGAAATAATGAAATATATAAAGTAGGCCTTGAGGGAGTTGAATCGCTGGACAGAAAAATCCGACTCATCACTTTTTTTTTCAATAATAGAAACTAATAGTTTAACAAGAGCAGTTTGTTCCTATATTTTAGTAGGCATGTTATAAAATTAGATATTCTTGAATGATCTGGGCGAAATGAAGTAGAGACAGTTCAATGGATTAGCTATTAACTTTTAACGCAGATGTATTGGAAGGAGGGTAGCGTAGATTTTGATGATGACCATGATGTCATTCAGACATTAGCAGGCTACTGTATAAATGTCTTGATGAGTTTTTACATATGATGTTACATTTGTCTTGACCGTCATTAAGTTAAAATATACTTTAAGTAGTCGAGTGTCATGTTTTCTAATTTAACATTTAAAATTTCAGATCAATATTAACGACATTCAGTGTAACAGAAGCAATTTATTCTTATATTTCAATCTGGATGTAAAAAAATTGGAAAATCTGGATATAATACCAAGCGAGATTGATGGAGAAATTGAAATAGAGGCTAAAGAAGAACCTGTTGCAGAAGATATTAAACAAGAAGATGACCTCGATGACTATTTTCAACTATCAAGTGATGATGAACCACTGTCGGTGCATAAGAGCTACAAAGAAGAGCACGAGAGTAAAAAGGCGAGGAAAAAGAAAAAGAAGAAGGATATGATATTGACAGATGTTAATGGTGGCAAAGAAGATATCAAAATTACTGTAAGCACATCGAAATGTTAATTTTTTTATAGTACAGGGGGCCAAACTTGCTTTCGGACCACCTTTGATGGCTACCGACGCTCTTTCTTTACGTCTTCCCTCCAAGGAGCCACCGGAAACTCGAGATGCACGAAACATCACATCACACTTTGCAGTGTTGCTATGTGAGCGGGTACATCCCAATGTGTACCGGCCCAATTTGCCAGTAATCCAGCATTGCATTACTACTTTCTATGGTAGCTTGTTGGTGTTTTAAAAATAAGCCTGTGTACGTAGGTTGAGCTGGACACAGGACCAGCACCAGGGAAGCGCAAGCGCGGTCGGCCGCGCAAGAGCGACGCGCCTGCCCGCGCGGTGAAGACGCGCCGCACGCAGAACACTGGCGGCGTGGGCGACGAGTACATAGATATACGCAACTTCTGCACAGTATTTCATTTATCGGTGAGTTTTTTGAAGTGAAAACATCTTTAGGCGCGTTGGGCACTGGTGACACTGTGTCCGACACCTGGCATAGCGCCATCTATTGTTATATCTGTGGGAGTACTTATGTTAAAACATCGATAGGTATTTACTTGCTATGGATGTTTTAACGTAAGCACTCTTCAATTATTTAAACGTAATCAGAGGTTGGACTGATCAATGTTATGAAAATTATTTTAAAAGTGAAAAGTTTAAAACGTTTTGATTTTTTGAGGACAAGTTACTATATTTTTAATTAAAAATTTATAAATCCCGCTCCACTACGCTGGGCGCAGTAATTTTGACATTGGCCTGGGTTATGGTCAGCCCAGACCGACGAGGTGCAGGTTACGAGACGCACAGAGCGGGTGCGGTCCTCGACAAGCCCAGAACGCTCTTATTCTTTGAGCATGCGCTTCTCCAGGGGCGGACCGTTTGTCAGCTGGACCCTAACTGCAGGAAGTAGGTGTAGATGTTCTAGCGTGCTGTACTAGCTATATCTACCTTTTACAATCCTCTTACAGTCTTTTCTAAGAGGTAGTCGCATGTTGTACCTCTTACAGTATTTTCTAAGAGGTAGTCGTATGCCACATGACAGCGGAATTGGGCCGGTAGGACCGGGGAGGTACCTCTCGCACACATGATACCGACGTAAAGTGACATTCAGTAATGCGTTTCGTGTGTAGCCAGTACTCCATTAAAAAAAGGAGGAAAGGAGGGTGACGCATCGGCATAGTAATTATGGTTATGTTTATGTGCGTCGGTACGTAAAAAGGCTGCGCATGCTCCTTGCACCCCTCCCCCCCATACAGAGACATAAACTCTTGTATTAAAAATATAAAAAAAAGTTTTATAGAAGCCTTTTAAGTTGAATTTAACATGATACTAAATTAATCTCTTCGCCACAAATCAATATTATTATTATTATTCTTTTATTAAAAAAAAAAATCTCACATCTTCGTTTCGCCGACGACTTTTCCGCAAGTTTGCGGTAGCTCAACTGGCCATTGAAAGGGGATGGATGGATTGGATGTTTCTCTGTCCGACAGAATTCATAAAGAAGTGTCCGATATCACGCGACGACTAGGCTCGCTGAAGTGGCAATGGGCTGGTCACACACTCAGAAGAACAGACGGCAGATGGGCCAGGTGGGGAAGACGATCTCCGTGCAGTAGCCGGTCCGGGATGGAAGCAAGTAGCAGGAGATCGGACGTCTTGGCGTTCATTGAGAGGCCTATGTCCAGCAGTTTACCGATAAGGGCTGATAATGATGAAAATTATGATTTTTTTTTTCATTTTAAATTTTTATCACAATGAGGTAGTGCCATGCATAGTGCATGCTTGACACTACATCCTCCTATGTAACGGAAATGGGCCGGCACGGCCTGCGAAGTAACTATCGCTCACATAATACCGCCGTAAAGTGACACCTTCAGTGTCGTTTCGTGCGGTTTGTGACTATATTAAATAAGTATAACAATGTAACATGAAGATAAAATAATTATAGTCCCCTAGTACTTCCAAAGTAAAAAGCTTTTGGGCTGCGACACTTCTTTGCTCATTTTTTTCAACTTTTTTGTTTAACTTAAACTCGACTAACACACACATGCCCATGTAGTCAAATACCTACCTATATCCAGATGCAGACATAAGTTTAAGGAGAAATATTTTTATAACAGACCTACTCATGTTTTCTTCATCCATTGGGCCATCGACACGAGAAATGGGATATCCAGTTTCTATATTTCATGCGGGCGAGAGGTACCTACCTGATCGTGCAGTTTCGTTGGAGTGCAGCATGGCACTACCTCTAGCTACGAACATTGTTTGGATTATGGTAATTCATTCATAAAGTGTACATCTCGCAGCTGGAGGAGCAGATAGCGGAGATTGATAAGCGAAAGCAATCGTCCAACTACAAGAACGGCGTGTACCAGTGCACGCTCTGCTACAAGGGCTTTCTAGATAATGACGCGTGGAGACACCACCTCGACAAACACGACCCGGTGAGTGACACAAGCGGTGCACAGTCGTGCAGTGTGCGCTCTGCTACAAGGGCTTCCTAGATAACGACACGTGGAGACACCTCGACAAACACGACCCGGTGAGTGACACAAGCGGTGCACAGTCGTGCATTGATGTAATCTCAACACTCAAAAGCCTCCAATAGGTTTATAACATTTCTTAAAAAATACTTTTTTAATATTGTCCGTTGTCTGTAATACAAAGCTTGCGGTACTTAGCACAGGACGTGGCTAACGTGTTGTGATGGTTCTAATTTCACTGATCATGATTGTATCGCTATGGGACATTACTTCATAGTGAGGCCCGTAGCAACGTTCAGTTCTGCCACGTGTTAAGACCGCCGCGTGTCGACAGAGAGCCGGCGAGCTGGAGTGCCCCGTGTGCAAGATCAGGTTCAAGACGAAGAGGACGCTGCAGAAGCACGCCTCCAACCACGAGATGAAGTACGAATGCAAGTCCTGCGCCTACGTGTCCAAGACCACGTGAGTGCACCAACTTCCCGACCTGACCTGATACCGTGGAAGAGAGAAGAAACCCAATACAGCTTCATCGGCTATATATCATATTTATATGATACGCTTAGTCTCTGCGCGGAGGCATCGCTCGAAGCAGCTTGCATGATGCAAGTTTTAGCGGTAGCTTTTGCTAAGCAGCTGCTAAAGTTTGGAACAACCTGCCGCAGATGGGGAAGATGCATCCCGATATGAGAATGTTTAAAATAACTAGACCATTATATATTTGTATTATTTTACCATTCAATCAGTTGTTATCAATTACATCTTCATCGTCATCCCCATCATCAGCCGGACGACGACCTATGTTAGACAAGCCGTCCCCGTGGAGCGCCATAGGTCACAGTCTCGAGTCACTTCCATTCAGCGGTTCCCCGCTACCTGCAGCAAGTCGCCAGTCCACCGGGTGGAAGGGCGTCCAACATTCCGTCATCTGGTGCGGGGTCACCTATCGAGGACCCTATTCCCCAACGGTTATCGCTTCTGCGAGTAATGTGTTATGACTTAGCATATATCAGTTAAGATGAAAAATATTATAATTTTGCAGTCCACAGTGGAAGAGCACCGTACACAAAGCGAATAAGTTTGCGCAATGCCGCGAACACATTGAACTGATAAGTATTTATTACAAAGTTTGCGCAATGCCGCGAACACATTGAACTGATAAGTATTTATTACAAAGTTTTGACTGCTGTCGTGTCTGTTGCAGCACCCAGGCCAAGCAGCATCAGCGCTGGCACAAGGGAGTCACGTACAAGTGCCAGCACTGCGACGAGGTGTCTAGGTGAGTTGTTGTTTTTAACCTAACAATGCCTGATGTTTCGCAGTTGCGTTGCCGGCCTTCGAAATATTTATTGGAGAGCAGGAAGGCAGCGCATCTGCATTAAGCAATAATATGGATGTCTATATTAAAAAAATGTTACTATAAAAAATGCCATTACTGTACTCCAGCCGAATCTGGCCGGTACGACCATGGAAGTATATCTCACTCACATTATCCACTGTTTACGAGAAGAAAGCGACATAAACCGTTACGCTGTTACTAGGCTCAGACGGTTAATGTTTCCCACGATTTTACCGCTCATATTTTTTTCATAAATCTTTTTTTAACGATTAAATTCCAAGTGTGCGGCGTATAGTCCGTATGTGAGCCGCGGTCCGCAGACGGACACGCAGTAGTACAGAACATGGTCGCGTTCCAGTAAGTGGACGTCGTACCTGTCGCACGTGCGGATCAAGCACCCGTCCGAGTACATCTGCGGCGTGTGCGGCTACTCCTTCGTGAGCCGCCTCGGTCTCACCATGCACCGTACCATGATGCACAAGGACCAGCAGGTACGGTTGGACCATATACCATTTAGACCATTTGGACCATTGGCGATTTGGACCATATCCCATTAACATACCACCACATTTAGTAATAAATTCATGTCCCAACAGTAACATATTTCAAGAGTAGTTCCACTAGTCCTGGCGGGTGGCGACCACGGTGAGGGTGGAACAAGGGGTGCCTAGAACCTCCGGGCTACGGCTCGCTACCACCGACTTGACCTGGCTACGTATAACGGACGAATGTTTCAACTAAAAAACACTTGGTTGAGCTGGAGGTGGAACTGAGAAAGATCCGATGACACGTTTTGGGGTTATGTGAAGTCCGAAGACAAGATGAAGACAACATAACTCTTGCCATCGGGTCACTTATTCCACTTCAGGGTAGGCGACACTCCATCATAAGACGGCGTGGGATTCCTCGTGAATAAGCCCCTCGTAGGTAACATCGTCGAAATCTCTAGTGTGTCCAGTAAGGTGTGGCGTATCTCGTACTTAAACTCACTAAGAGGTACAGCCCTAAAGTGATACAAGTATACGCACCAACCACGACACATTCAGATGGCGATGTGGAGGCAACTTATGAGGATGTCTGGAGAAGGCCTTTACCTTACATAATACTTTAAGGCCCACTTTAATGTTGTTGTGAGGGACTTTAATGCCAAAGTGGGAGTATGAAATTGTGTCGTATCAAATCTGGGACCACATAGAGTCGGAAGCCGAAATCGCTGGGGACAAACGCTGGTAAACTTCCTCGAGAAAGGGCGCCTCTTCTTAATGAACTCTTATTTTAAGAAGTGGCCCCATGGGAAGTGGACATTGCAGGGCCCCGATACTGTGACAAGTAACGAGATTGACTTTATTCTCCGTATTTATGTCTCATAGGTTTAAAACCGGAAGTGATCACCGATTGGTTAGAGGCTCTCTGAGCATGGGCTTTTGACGTGAGCGTGTTCGTTTGGTACAGTCGACACTCCGAACTAACTTCCGTAACTTCCGGCGAATTACGTTAGGTACCGAAAAAATCCAACTGGAATTAAAAAATCGGTTCGATACCTGGATACGTCGGAAACTACAAATTGACGAGACCATGAGTGGCGTGATTGTTTGCATGGTTGCATGGGTGAACGATATTGCAGGAGTAAGTATACGAGCAGGAAAGTTAAACTCTCAGGTGGAACGCTTGGACTTACGGGGGAACGCAGAGCACACACGAAGACGTTACGTCTGCCGATGTCAAGCTTCCTTCTAAGCAAATCCGCAAACTAATACGCCGAAACCTTCGCTGTTCAAATACGCAACGGGTTACCGAAGCGATTGAGCAGAATAAGGGGTCGAAGGTTTTTGTGGAGAAGCTTGGAAGAAGTCATCTGACAAAGGTTAGGACTGATTCTGGAGTTACCGTTTCTTCTAAGCCTGAGATCTTATCTGAGATCGAAGCTTTCTATAGCAAGTTGTATACGTCGCACGCTCCTCATCCCGATACCCTGAACAACGATCCGCGTGCAAGCCTGATACGACATTTGTCAGACGATATTCCGGACGTCAGCTTGAGTGCGATTGATATGGTTCTTGCGCAGCTTAAAGGGGGAAATGCTCCGGAGAAGGACGGAATTACAGCCGAGCTTCTTAGGGCAGGAGGCGAACCTGTGTTAGGAGAACTAAAAAAGATATTTAATTTTGTCCTTCAGCGGGGCGTACCTCTAAAGACTTTGGTTGGAAGTGACGTTGTTTTGTTTTTTAAGAAGGGTGACAAATCACTTCTTCAAAATTACAGACCAATTTCACTTTTTGGCCATATTTATAAGTTATTCACAAGAGTTTTGACGAATCGTCTCACCACAAAGCTGCCAACATAACAATATTTTAGTTAATTTTAAATAACTTTAGGGATGCATCCTTCTCTTCTGCGGGAAAGGAAGGGAGCTTGTCAACCTATCAAGCACAATCTCACGTAGTCCGTCGCCGGGCTTATAGTCGTTTAAGCTGCACAGGACACTTCCATCAGCATGAAACAGTCCGAAAAGAACACTAAATATGTGTTATATATTAATAGAAGTGTTGTGTTTCTTTTTTAACGAACTCCACGGCCCTAGCTCCGCTACAGTAAGGTGAGAAGAATGCCGTTTCTAATTGTGTTTGATTTACGTTTGTTTAGGAAAATGCGGACACTGAAGAGAGCAAAGAGCTACCGTACTGCGCGGAGTGCGACGTGAAGTTCGTGACGGCGGAGGCCTGGAAGCGTCACATGGTCACCTCCATCAAGCACACGCAGAGCAAGGACTTCAAGTTAGTATCTTATGTGATTCACTGGGAAATTTCGCACTGGGACATATATAAGATGAAATGCCACAAAAAAAAATCTTTATAACTCGCCCGTGATGATTATGATTAACGCCATATTAATTAAAATAGAGAAAGAGAACAAAAATGTATTATAATAATGTCTGTTGACTTATCACACATGTGGGCCCAGTCCTGTGGTAAGTACCGTAAGGACTTGTGTTACAGGTACCAGACAACGGAAATGTATTTCATATTTTTTATAAATTAAATTTTTGGTCTCATTCTGTCGACTGAAACGAAAAAAAAAATTATAATGTTCAGTTTATTGATAAGTATGATATTGATTTTTTAGGTTTACGTGAATGTTACACATTATACTAAAGAGTGCCATCACACCCCAGCTGTATAACAAAATTATGCAATATCATGATGTGAAGTCCGTTGTTTTGTTATCTTTAATAATCTCAGAATTCAAGTACCTTGATTATAATGAGCAATCTATGTTGTAATTCACTATCAATAAGGCCCATGTAATTCGTCCGTTCGGAAGCACTTATTGTAATTCCAGAAACGGTTGCCGCGTGTGCGGCGAGCGGTTTACAGACAGCGAACAACTGAGGCTACACCATCGGCGGGCGCACGCTCGTGCGCGACCCAAGAACTACGGCAAGACGCGCAACCAGCGCACCTGGCCGGGGCGGTGCACGCACGTGAGTACGCACTATACACAAGTACGCACGCGCACACTATACCCAAGAACTACGGCAAGACGCGCAACCAGTGCACCTGGCTGGGGCGGTGCACGCACGTGAGTACGCACTATACACAAGTACGCACGCGCGCACTATACCCAAGAACTACGGCAAGACGCGCACCTGGCCGGGGCGGTGCACGCACGTGAGTACGCAACACACACGCGCGCACCAGACTCAACTAAATATTGCAAAATCGCAATAATATTTGTTGTTCTGACCCGCTACTCAAACTCTCACAATCTGTGGACAAACCTACCATTAGACCAACGCGAGAATCGAGCTGTATATACTTTCTGCTCGACCTGCGGTAAGACATTCTCGGCGTTAGGATTGAACAGGATTTGTTTTGTTTACGGAACCCTTCCCAGGAGCTTGCGAACGGTCGGTTTTTCATGATAGTTTTGTTCTGTGTGCCGAATGATAACTATACGCGTGTCGTGGGCCGTCTGTAGTGTCCGACTGCCAGACCTGCCCGCATCTCTTATAGTATAGGGCCGCAAACGAATATTCCAAACATTTCTACGACCACTAACGCCCATGAACATCTGCACAACTACTGTGCCGATGCGTCACTCACCTTTCCTCCTCCCCTAGAATGGATACTCGCAAACCGTACGAAACGCGATACTAAATATGTCACTTCACGGCAGTACCATGTTATTCCGTATTCCTCTGCAATGCAGCATGGCTTCCAGCCCACGACTACTTGTAGACTTGTTGCACTCCGTGCTACTGAGCGGCAGAGCTGAAGAGACCGTCCGCTTGTTCCAGTGCCCGGTGGAGATCGCAAACGCTCGCGAGTACTGGTCGCACTTCCGCCGCGAACATCCCGACAAGAACTACCCAATACAGAAGAACCACGTGTGCGACGTGTGCGGCAAGAGCTTCCGGGTGACTTGCTTGTTTATTGCCTATGTTAGTTAGTGCTCTAGCGGTAAACATGATTAACCACAGTCGTGAGGTCCTCCGCTCGAGTCCCGACACAGACCAAGGTAAGGTGTTCGTGGGATTTTTCAATTTCTACTAACAGTCCGGAGTCAGGAAGTCGGCGGTGTTACACCCCCCTCGCAAAGCTCAGTGATCTCAGTCCTACGCCGGATTTCCGTACGGTCGTGTCGGACTGCCGTCCCATCGGCATAGGAGATTGGGGAACAGGGAGTGTACTTGTGCCTGCGCACGCACTTGTACTATGGAATATGGCTTAGTTGGAGGATAGTATCTTTCTTTCATTAGCAGGGTAATCTGTACTAATAATATAAAGCTGAGGAATGTATTTGTCTGATTGCGCTAATCTCAGGAATACCTAGGGCTAGGTATTCCTATAATTGCAATAATCTTTTTTGTGTTGAATAGTCCATTTATCGAAGAGGGCTATAGGCTATATACCATGATGCTACGACTAAAACGACCTGAAATACGCGGCATAAGCGCAGGGAGGTCGGAAGGGACAGTTGAGGCACTGCTTCGTTGAATGTCTCCATCGCATTACCCTCGGATGTAGGGAAATGTACCCTACATCCGAGGGTAATGCGTCCAACACCTAGACCATAAAGTAAGGCGTAGGTAAAAAAAGCCACATTCTAAAAATAACGAATTGTTGTTCCAGGGTAATGCCTTCCTAGTGTACCACAAGCGCACGCACACAGACGAGCGCACGTTCAAGTGTACGCTCTGCTCGAAGGCCTTCTTCAACCGCTACAACCTGCAAATGCACGTGAAGACGCACTCGGAGAGCAGGCCTTATCCGTGCTCGCTCTGCTTTAAGGCCTTTAAGTGTAAAGGGGCGCTCGACAGGCACTTTAGAGTAAGAGACACTTTTTTATTCAATAAAAGGCTATTGTTGTGGTTCCGAGTGGTGAGAGATAATTATACAAATAATAATTTAAAAAATGTATTAGTTGTATTTACATTATTTATTATGAAACACTTTTATCTCTATGAAAATGTAGTTCTATCATATAGACGGAGCCATATATTATAGAAAACCCGATAGTGTAACCGAAATATATAATTATATATTTTTATATACCTAACACATTTAGTATCTGTTATTGACATACAAAAATAATTGAAAATATACATTAATGTTCATGTAGTCACTATTAATGCGCAGAGTCACACCGGCGAGAAACCTTATCCTTGTGAGCTGTGCGGGAAGGCGTTCGCTCAGTCCAACAGTCGCAAACTACACGTGCGCACCGTACATCTCAAGCAGCCGTCCCCGTACGTGAGTCGCAGCCGCCTCGAGCGCCGCAAGTGCGCGCTCAACAAGGACGCACACGCCTACTGACGCGCATCCCTAGTGACGGGCACGCCAACAGACGAGTGCGCCTTCTGACAAGCACGCCCATAGATGATACACGTGTACGCCTAAGGACGTGGACGCTAATTGGTCTGACATGCATGCATATATTGACGTACCGGCAGTGCTACACAACGTGGTATATACTGAACATTGGTGCATGGTTTGTTTGAGGCCATAAAAATACTAACTAGATATACACATCATTTGTCAGTTTTCTACTTCACGATTATAGGCCCATGATTTCATTTGAAACAATATGTCCACATCTTTTGATCGTGTTGACTCTGTAACTTTTTCTGTGCTACAAGAGATTGCAGACCTTAACCTAAGATTGACGACTTGAATTTCCCAAATTTGATCCTGCCACGCGTACTCGGAAAATAGCACAGAAATACAGACGGACAGACAGACCGACAACAAAGTGATCCTGTAAGGTATTTTATATTTCAATAAGAAACCCAGAAAGTGTAGTATCGTTATGATTGAAAGCGAAAGAGAGAAATATGAATACGCCGGTGTTGCCAGATTGTGTGCCATAATCAAGCATATAACTTAAGAGGTAGTGTGATGGCAGCCGCACTGGTCCGTCAGGATCTGGGAGGTGTATATGTTAACAGTTGAGTATGTGTATGTGTGTAAGAACCGTAAGGGACCGGGAGAGACTGATCCAGCTATTGACGTTACAAATTACTATTCTCTATTCGCTATGTCATTTGTGACGCATTCCTCTTCCTAACTGTATGTTCTTCTTCAACCTGTTGCCACCCGATGCCGAGTGTGGGTCTCTTGAAATACACTCCCTTCCTTTTTGTCTTGGACCATTATCGTCTATGGCCTTTCTGCTACCGCTATGTCGCCGGACCATCTCTAATCTAACGGGCAGTCCTATTAAATGAGTATTATAATTATCTATTCCATGGAAAATTCGATAGTTTTCTTTTGATATCCAATTCACTGGCAAAAGAAATCGGATAGGAAGTAGTAAGATGTAGTACCATGCTACAGTGCAGCTGAATTGGACCTGCGCTATCGTGAAGGTACCTCTCGCTCACATGCTACCGGCGTATAGTGCCATCTTCGGTGTAGCGTTTCGTGCAGTTTGTGAGTAGCCGCTGGCCCATAGGATGGGAGGTAAAAACCAGGACAACGCATCGGTAATCGTAATAGCTGATTTTAGATTTTGGTATCTTGATACCATTCGATATATCGTGTCGTTTCAGCAGTGTCAACATTAATTGGCAAAAGTTCCGTTCCATGCAACTGGTGTGTAGTCAATTTTTTTCAGTGTCCTAAATGGTAAGCAAAAGTGGCGTACTTCCGGTCAACGATTATATACAGCAATAATGCGGTATAGTGTTGTTACACCGAGAGCAAATAGCCAAATTAATGAGTCGTGTTAAATAAAATGAAAGATTACAATAAAATTAGAATAACAATTATTAATAAAAAAAGTTAATAATTGTTATTATTTAAACCAAGTCAATGGATGTCAACGTATATTTTGCGTAAGTCATCTTTTATAATATTTTTCTTACATTACATAATGCACATCAGTATGAAACTTGTTTAAAGAGTGGTATTCATAATAATTTCATTCATTCATTTCTCAAAATATTCCACCCACACCTATATGCGTCCCAAAAAAAGTATGCCATCTCGTCAAATTCAGAAACTTGCTATGTTTCTTCAACTTTCGTATTTTATTGAATTAAAAGTGTTATATAGAGATAAATTGTTATTATTTTTAGTGTTAAAGGTGATCATGCATATGTTCGTAAGTTATTGTATCTCCTATAAGTGCTAAGTGACGAAATGTCGTGATATTCATGTTGGGTTTGATTATACTTTACGACACTGAAGAAAATGGATTATACTTATTTTGCGTTAATTACTATTACTTTCGAAAGAGAATTGCATGAATGGGAAAGTCAGGCATATAGCGTATAGACATAAGTTGTACAATAAAATTGAGATCATTTGATTTGAATAACTGACGTAAAGAGCGCGGTAATCTGTAAGGCTTAAACTTTTTTTCTTTTCGGAAGCGGGTAAAGATGTAATGGTACATAAATCTTTACTTCCTCTCTTCAAAGTTATTTATTCTGTTTCATATGATTTCATTCCATGCGAAAGTATATTAGGCATAGTAATTGTCAATTTTTTATTTCGAAAAAAGACTGACCAAATATATTAGAATACGTAGTTTTAAGAAGTACCTTAGACTAGTTTAAGCTAAATTTTAAATATGTATAATTTAATAAAAATATTTAATATTATTGCGTATTCTTTCCCTTTGAGTCTCAGTATTTTTCCATGGGGAAATTATTCACTGCGGATCGTAAAAATTGTTTTAGGGACTCCAAATTACGTCGTTTTAGGCACGCCGTAGTCTCTAAAAAAGACTATAATCCAGCGGATTAAAATCGTGGCTAGACAACGGTCAGTCTCTGATGAAGTCCGAGAAGTTCGCTTCCAACCAAGACCATTATATTAAACATATTGAACATGATGTTATTAAGGGGCTTTACTACCTTCTCAAGAGTGATATCTCGATACACTTGTGCTTTGATACCTTTTTTTTTTTTTAAATATGGCTCATAGCTAACAGCCGACCAAACCATCACTGAAGTCGGTTAATGCCCACATTGCACTCTGTCGACTAATTGGGAAGCTTCCTTAGACCTTTGAGCATAAATACGATTATTTTGTTTGCTAAAATGTTGCTCAATTGTAAAAAGAATCTCATTCTTTAACAATTTTTTTCGTGACTTCCGTTTGCATACCGCTTCAGTAGTTGGTTAGATCTTATCACCTTATTAATCTGTTATCGGATGAGAAATGACCAGTGCATCTCTTATCAAGTCCTTCCAAATTGCATTTGGCTACATACCTACTTTGTGTAATGCAATCACAACCATTCCGTTCGCTTTAATATCCCACTCCATTTTGAAGTCGCAAAATATTGTACAATATGAACCAAAATGAGAAAACAATGAACAGTAGTATAAAAATGACAGATTCACAATTCAAATGTAATATCGACATCTTAAGTTTACGCGAATGCTACTCATTACAATAAAAATACTTTTATTGTAATGAGCAGCAACCATGGTCACGGGCGGATAGTCTGCCCGTGACTATGGTTGCTGTAAAGCTTCTGAAACATCGGGCTAGTTAAATAACGAAATAAACCGCGATAAAATCCGTAAAAATAGTTTTATTGTAATCAAATGTAGCATTTTTTTTTATCTTTTATTGTAACCGTATTTATGGTCAGACTGAGTATATACCATAATGATTAGACATCTGTTCCTATAGTTATATTTCGGATGGTGATGTGCAAGGTAATACAACAATTGTTTAGTAGATTTAAGCGACACTTCAACAAAAAATGTGGTATCTAATGTCTATGGTAAATGTGGAACCTTCTAGTTTAAGAAGATTCTAGTTATGTTGTAGAGGATTGCCCCGAACACGTGTTTTGAAACCTCCTTACTTGACCACAAGTCAACATACGAGATAAAACATTACAGAGTTTATACGGAAAATGTATCATTTGATTTCTTATGTTGACAAACCCATAGACGTATTTTGGATTTTTTGTAGTAAAATAATTTAGTTGACGAAGCATTTTTTTATAGCAATGCTGCTGTGCTGTTGTCAACTGTCAGTAGGATTACTAATGTCAAAAGCATGTTTTGATTTTGATACTTCTATTTTCAAACTTGAGGAAACTATAAGTTGCAACTCAGATCCGAGATTTGTTTTCGTCTATGTTAATAATTAAAAAGTTACATTAAAATCTCATTATTTATAATAAATATGATAAAAAGAGGTAATCCTTACTGATAATTTAAAATTTAAAAGATGTCCGAAAGTGCTACAGATGCTGTTCATCCAAGATTTCGAAACCTGTCTTTGCATTATTCAAATGGTATTGTATAAAACTTAAAAATATACTGTTGTAAAATCGGCTTGCAATTCTTTAAATACAAAACAGGTTAGCAAAGGCAATTGATTGCTTCATCATTCATAATTAATTCGCTTATCTATTTCCTCCACCTAACAAACAAATTATTACATCACATTCAACTCGTATCTCCATATATACTATCAGGTTACTGTTAACAAAAGCGATAACATTAATTAAATATTTACCCTTGTTAGTCAAAACAACATAAAATTGTACACCATATTTTCCTGTTTTGATGATTGAGATTTGAACTATAATTTGACGCAATAGATACTAGAAGTGGTTATAAAGAATAGTAAATATACGAATCTTATTTATATTTACCAATAATAGCAATATTGGGTTGTTTAAACAATTATTCTGTATTAGTTTTATTGATAAACGATAAAGTACTTTATTTTATTTGAATAGAAATAGAATAGTCCTGCAGGACCCCAAAAGCAGCAGATTGTTGCAGAGCATGTCATAACTTTTTACTCCGGGTTAGATCTCTGTGTGGAGGAGTGGACAAATAAATACTATGATGATAATTCAATAAAAACATATTTTCATTATTGTTTTATCAACAAACATACAGTAATACACTGAAATTACATGATATGTGGGACTCAGCTTTATTTGTGTACAATAACTTAAATATAAAATAAAGTCTTAAAATGACACAAAACTATAATGAATGTGAAAAACTTAAACCAAAGCTATATTGACGTAGCAGCCTTTAAAAAATAAAGTCACATCTAACTTGTCAATATCAACACATTCTTTTTTTTAACATAATTATACTTTTTTTAGTTTTGAAAGTAGCCCTAGTGCAATTATCAGTTGGCTCGGACAAAGCTAAGAATGTGGCGGCAGCAGTGAGTGAGATACACAAAGCTAAAGCAAGGGGTGCACAACTTGTAGCCTTACCGGAATGTTTTAATTCACCTTATGGAACAAGTATATAACCATACATAATTCTTCTAAAAATTTACAACAAATTTTCTGTTTATACTAAATTACTTTTTTTGTATATGGTGAACAAGCAGTCACAGCCCTTTCACATGATTATCGAACGGCAGTGCTGCGTGAAAACCCGCTCATAAATATCCGCACAATTGTTATTGTTTGTTTGTCTAGTGATAACTTTAATTCAAGATTGAAATGTCCAGATCTCTTTCTGAGGGACCAAATTACTGGGATGGACGAAAGAGAGTCATATCATTTCAGAAAAAGAGATTACAATTTAATATATTTTGTAATATTAATAAAATTAGTCAATGATATTATGGTTATCATTTAATATTTTACAATAACACTTTTAATAAAGTTTTAAGTACAACATTATTAGTCATCACTTTTAAGTAAATACATGACATCACCAAGTTACATTATTTTAGAATTTTTTGAGGAATATGCTGAAGAAGTTCCATGTGGAGAAACAAGTCGTGCGTTGTCAAAAGCAGCTGCTGAAGCAGGGATATGTGTGGTCGGGGGAACTATTCCGGAGAGGTGTGGCGACAAGTTGTACAACACTTGCACTGTTTGGGACGGATGTGGGAAGCTTCTGACACAGTACAGAAAGGTACACTCCTATAAATTTATCCTCCCTAATGACCAAAATTTAAATTAAAAAGCCTAAGATTCATGCTAAAAATATTTATTTTAATACATCCAGTGTGTCTCACGATATCAAGACAATAATTTTAAAATCTATCAAAACTGTCAGGCTGTGACATTAGCAGGGATCATATAAATTTACACAAATGCCTTCATAATACTAAATCCTCTGTGTGATGTAATTATATAAGAAGGCCTAACAGAGGAAGTTTTAAGGGAGTAGAGAAATTCAATATTTATTGGACTATGACTAATATGTTAAAGAACGTCCTTTATTTCAGATGCATTTATTTGATATAGACATTCCAAATAAAATAACATTCAAAGAGTCCGATGTACTGAGTCCGGGTGACCAGATCTCCACTTTTGAGTATCAGGGTATTAAAATTGGTCTCGGCATATGCTATGACCTGAGGTTTCCCGAGCTCGCACACATCATGGCTGACCAAGGTATGTCTGTTTTTGATATTTCATTCCTCACCTTTAAATAAATATCATAATGATCTGCTGTTGGTTTCTTTATAGCATAAGAGAGCAAAGGAGCTGTCTCTACCTTTTGAAGTGACAGATTAGCCAGAACTTGACTCCAAAATATTATGTCAACAAATGCGCCGGTACATGCAGTTAATACAGTTGACTGCCTTCTGTAAAAATGGAGCTGGTGGTACACCAATAGCCTTTACCAGAAATCACATAAAACTTTAAAAGTTCTCAGTACATGTCCACTGGTATACTGCTTGCATGCTCCTCGTGACACTTGCTAAATGATATGCAATTGGTCAGCTGGATGATGATTGTTATGGAAATACATTGTCGAGTTTTGTTCCATCTTCCAGGCTGCTCCCTCCTGATATACCCCGGCGCGTTCAACATGACGACAGGGCCCAAGCACTGGGAGCTCCTGGCGCGCGGCCGGGCGAACGACCTGCAGCTGTGGGTGGCGCTAGTGAGCCCCGCGCGGGACCCCGCCGCGGGCTACGTGGCCTGGGGCCACTCCACCCTCGTGGACCCCTGGGGGCAGGTTACAGGCAAACTGGAGGAGACCCCGGATACGCTTGTAGCTGACGTAGGCAAGTTATCAAGTAGTAGCATATAGGTATAATGTGCTTTGCAGTGTTAAGCCTTGAGAGTGGAAGTAGAACAGTTATACCCGGGCGCCCGGCCTGATGAAGTCCCGCAGACAACTGTCTGGTCTGGTCCCGAGGTATTCTTCACATGACACTTAGCCTTCTTTATACTATAGGGGACCAAATGTCAAGTCTGAGTCTTTGACGACTATAGATATCCGCAATATTGTTGTCACGCGACTGCGTCGCTCTCCTTTCCTGAGTCCCTCCAATGGGTGTACAGAAACGAGCGCAAAGTTTAAACCTTTTATTCATAGGTCGACATTGATAAATGTTTTTATTATTACAACGATTTGCCCGAATATCATTTTCAGTAATGAAATGCATAACACGTGCACATGTTTAAATGGACAGTGCCTTTGCTACATAATGCATAGCTCAATCAATGAATGTTCCCCTTGTGTGCAGTTTCCTCCGTTCGGGGCCCCCGGTCCAGGGTGGAAAAATATTTTAGTGTAAATGTTGTCCGTTGCAGATCTGAAGCTGATAGACGAGGTGCGCAGTCAGATACCCATACGCACACAGAGACGCACCGACGTGTACGACACGATAAGGAAGTAACACACACAGGGCCAAATGATGCGCGACACACAGTGCGAAGCATTCAAAATTGATCTATGATAGATCTTTTATATATTTTATAAGAAATTATGTGCAATTATATTATAAGAAGTTAAAAAAAATTAAAAATGGTACAACACAATTCTATACTAATATATAGACTCAGTTTTTTATCCGGCAATAGAAAACTGCTTAACTGTAGCAATTGTGTTATGGATGTCGATGATGATGATTATGAATTATTTAAAGTAGCGGTAAATAAGAACAACACGAAACTCCGCTCCGCGCGTGCGCCGCTGGTCGACCCCACCAGTGGGTGGCACTTGCGTGCCCAAGACAGAAGGTGTCGCATCGAATGATACTGGTGTATGGGCCAAGATCATATGATGGACGTTAATTTATTTCAATTATTCGCCGTCCCATTAGTGTGGGGAGGGGAACGCCTCCCCCTTTCGGTCCCAAAAATAATTACTATAGGGTACGCCCACAAACAACCCGACACATCTCTTCCCATCTGCTGGAAAAGAGGGTCTGCAGGAGAATCTGTCCTATCGTGTCCCTAAACCAGAAGACACAAAAGTCTTCGCTAGTCCGACGAACTACTGTGGCGGGATCAATAGCGCCGCCAACCAGTAGTAGGTCCCTCCGAAATAAAAAAAAATAATTATTTTTTATTTTATATTTTAATTTATTGCCTGGTGGGTTTGGTCGCCGCAAAACCACTGACGAGAGACTTATACCTTAAGATGCAGCGTGTTTCAGTGAATGTGGAGGTTTAACGATATATTTATACCTATATTATAAAAAATAATTATAATTAATTTAAAAACCGGGCAAGTGCGAGAGGGACACGAGAATTTCATAACAACGGGAGGTACGGCAATGCAAACTTCGAAAAGCTGACAGTAGTTTTGTGTATGCAAACATTTTGTGTGGGACGATCTTCATTTCCTACTAAATTGCACACATTTTGTGTTATAAGTTTATCAGCTCTGATAGTAATTGATCATAGTAGTCGGCGGTAATTTCCGTTGCTACGAAAACCGTGAGACGCTTCACGAAATTTGACAAAAATTCATTGAATTTTAATTTTGGTTTCGTAAACATTACACGTTACAATGACAACAAATAAAATGTATGACAGAACAACTTCTGTCGTGACAGCTGGTTGTCAATAATTTCTGCGGCTAAATAGAAATTTACTTTGATATATTTCTCTCATTCTGGTTACATTACCGGAGCTTTCATAATCATCAAAACGTTTTAGAAAATGTTATATAGACTATGTCATCAGAGATGTAGGATTCTAATGGTAAAACAATTTTTCAAGTCGGTTAAGTAGTTTCGGAGCCTATTCGATGCAAAGAAACAAACAAATGTTTCCTCTTTATAATGTTAGTATAGAAGTATAGAATAAAAACTAACATGTCGACAACGATACGGGCGCCGACAATAATACAGGGGGTTGCTGTGTACTTCTGTAGTTGACATGTTGATATATTTGTTATGGAATATACGTTTTACAAAACATCGTGTACAGTTATTTACAATATTTAAAGTAAGAGGTAGGGTCCTGCTGCATTGCAGCTGAATCGGGTCTTCGCCACTGAACATATGTAACATCGTGTGTTTTCTTAAAAGTTACACAGTTGCAGATTGTGTAATATCTATTGGTGGGATTACAGAAATGGATCTGGATAGACACTCCTCTTAAGTAGGCATATTTTTACCAAAAATACCAAATGTGATATATTAATATTTGGATGAAATTAACGAAGATAATTGTGACGCATCCATGGAAACACTAGATCCAGACCCAATTCTGTGTTGGTACTGGCTCCTCCCAGCTCTTGCCATAAAAAATTAAGGCAGTATCAGCAGTATAGGTAAAAAATACGACAGTTTTTCATGCCTAAATCACAAAGCTCGTTGATATAAATTAGAACGAGAATAGGACCAAGTACACTTCCCTGAGGAACACCGTAGGTAATCCCTCTTTCAGAACTGGAGTATTCACCCACTTTAACTCTTTGTATGCGATTGTGAACCTGCCGAACACTGTGTGTTTGCCCGCTGTGTGGCTCACCACACCATCCATCTCAAAGTTTGCAAGTTCCCTTTGTTAGTGCGTGCCGCTCAAACAGTCTCAGGACTTGCGAACTGCAGCCCCAGAACAGTGTCAGCCCACTGCCACCTGGAATTACATTTTGATTATTGAAAGACCTCAGTGAGCATCATACCACATCCTCCCATGCAGGAGCACCACCTCTTACAAAAGGTGCTGTTTGTCTGCAGTTGCTCACTGTCATTGGTTCAGCGCTCCAGCGATGTGGAACTAGCGGAATTAATATTTACGTGGTGCCGACGCTCTGTGCATTATTTCAATGTTTTAAAAGAAACTGATAGTTACAGTTTACCATTTTTTTACGACATTATTAGTGTGACGGACGATGTGTTTTCACTTGAGGACAGTTCTCGAATTGGCCAGTGAACGTGTGATGGACGGAAAGAGATGTCTTCTTACGCTCTTCTCCCATGTCGGGCCTTTCCGGAACATTACTATTACTCACAACGTTACTATGACGTCATACTTTTTCGTGCAAGCAGCTAGCGTTATAGATTACAAGACGCAATGACGTCAATATTATTAGAAGAAGGTAATTAACATACCGTGTCCATAGTTGTGTATATATACTTTGTTGTTGAGCTCTTCACACTCTAACCGAACGCTGTCTCTGCCGGGCCTGAGACCAGTCCAGTGCTTTATTACATCTGCGTGCTGAAATGTTAGATTTTCGAGTAACTGACGAGCGGTTTTATAAATACACACAAGCGGAATTTCACTTTCGGACATCGTGGCAAAACCCTACGTTCTACCGTTACCACCTTGATGTCCCAAAGTTTACGACTGTGCGTTTCAGGTGAACTTTGCTACCGCGTGCATCATGGTCGTGGAACCAGCTGTCACCTGATGTATTTCCGAACCGATACGAGCTTGGCTCCTACAAGATAAGTGCCAAATCCTATCTCAAAAGGTCGGCAATGCGCCGGCACAACTTCCGGTTCTGCAGGTGTTAATGGGCGGCGATAGTTACCTACCACCTGCTCGTTTGCCCCTTATTATATAAAATAATAATAATACCTATGAATTGAGTATGCGTATCGTATTGTCCCGAAGCTGACTGTACCATCTACATGGACGGCTACGCTACATATGACATGACCGGCTATGCTACATATGTCATACATAT
Source organism: Eumaeus atala (assembly GCA_017140195.1). Lineage (NCBI taxonomy): Eukaryota > Metazoa > Arthropoda > Insecta > Lepidoptera > Lycaenidae > Eumaeus > Eumaeus atala. The sequence continues at coordinate 65,864 of JAFELO010000879.1, forward strand.
GACATGGTCGGCTATGCTACATATGTCATACATATTACATGACCGGCTATGCTACATATGTCATACATATTACATGGCCGGCTATGCTACATATGACATGGCCGGATGTGCCACCTATGACATGGCCGGCTATGCTACATATGACATGGCCGGCTACACTACATATTACATGACCGGCTATGCTACATATGACATGGCCGGCTATGCTACATATGACATGACCGGCTGTGCAACATATTACATGACCGGCTATGCTACATATGACATGGCCGGCTATGCTACATATGACATGACCGGCTATGCGACATTTGACATGGCCGGCTATGCTACATTTGAAATGGCCGGCTATGCTACGTATTACATGGCTGACTATGCTACATATTACATGGCCGGCTATGCTACATATTACATGGCTGACTATGCTATATGTTACATGACCGGCTATGCTACATATTACATAGCTGACTATGCTACATATTACATGACCGGCTATGATACATATTACATGGGCGGCTACACATTCCTGGAGTTTGGGACAGTTCCGGATGTCCCAATGGGGCTTCGAGTAAAGGAGTGCGAGGCTAATTTTATACGATAAAAAAAGTTCACCTGCAGACTCGGGACTATTCGTTGACATCCACGCCTGACAAAGTCCGTGTCGTGCGGATCAATGTGTCTCCTGTAGTCGTTCTCCTGGTGCGTGCCGCCCAGGACACAGAATCCGACACTGGAATTGGCAAAACATATCTGTAAAGTAACCTAAACCTAAGTATCTACTTTGAAATTTAATAATGTTATGATACTACTGACAACACCATGGAGATAAGTGGCTCTTAGGCTGTTTAGGGTTAACAAACAGGTTTATTTTGTTCGTTTTTAATAATATCTACCTAAATCATCAAAAGGCTTGTCCTCCTCGTATGACTGTTCGCTTGCACTGTGAACTATAAAAAATACTTAGGTACCAAGATATTATCGAAGAAATGTATGAAAATCTATATTTTATAAATTTATCGCTTTGATTATACCGGTTTAACACAATAACACGAAACAGTTATGTGTCGAGATGTTATGCCATGCACATGAATGTGGCCTGTACTATGTACCTAACACAGACATTAACAAAACTCACTTGGGTATGATGTAGTTCCCTGTATCGTCATCAAATATGGTCTCGTTCATCCAGGGTGCTTCTGCCTAAAATATTAAATTTCTTTACAAACCAAAAGCATTTTCTAGAAGAGCCTAAGGAACGAGGTGAGGGGGTCTCCCTTACTTCGTCCCTTAGGCTCTTTTTTTCTTTCTTCACCTCTAAATGAAACGAATCAAGTTCGCATATCTGAAACGAGTATAATAAACCTTTGGGAATGGCATTAGTAACAGTTCCCAATCTGAGGTCGCTAATCTAACACTCGCTCGGGCTAACTCTAAACTCGCCGGCTTGGGGTACCCCCCACCTCCCTCATTCATGGCACATCGTGCTATACGTTGGTTGGTGTGACTACATCAGCGCCAAATGCGGACGTAAATCCCTCAGATTATATACAAGCTGCTTCTACCTTACATATTTGCCCTCTTATCGGGAAGACTTTATGGTCGGGGACCACGTCCCTCGCTCCCAGGCCCAGACAGTTGATTACAGCGTTATATTCGTCAAAGCGATGATCCTTCAGGGAAGTGATGAGCGCCTTCTGAAATTTTCCACCTGCGTCGGTAAATCGTTGGTACAGACATGCCAGGATTTTAGGTGGATTCACCACGAAGGTCGTAAATGTTCTGCCAGCTCTGAAAATGTTGTAACATGAGTTGCAGTCTCATCAATTTGTTTGGTCTGTTAATAGTTATGGGTTTTCATGGGTATAAAGACATTCCTGAATTATGTAACAGATAAAAAAATATATTAAAATACTCTTATTAGAGAGCGTCAAAACCAAGTTTCTGTCCTACTTTTAAAGAAACGAATACCCGGAATTTCTTAGTTGTAGTCACTTTAACAAGAAATAAATTATTTTTCACATTCCTTGTAGTTCTTACGTTTCTATCGTCTAACTAGAAGAGACAAGTTACTTACCGATATTCTTTAGAACACGTCTTACTCAAGTGCTCTAATTGTCCTTTCGTGAGCATGGAATAACCAAAAACGTATCTGGACCATTCTGGTGTAGGCAAATCTTTCTCATCTCCGTGTAGTTCTAGAACGGGTTGAACACTAATATCGTAGCCACCCTCTAGCCATAGCTTGTGGTACAGCCTGAAGGTATCCTCCCCCCATTTACTGTAAGAAAAAATTTTTTTTGAGGCGCGACGTAGCTTCCACATAGTGGATAGTGCAATATGGCGTCGGGGTTAAATTGGTGGAGGTTCCAGTGCAACAGTGTGCAACAATATTCTGTGAGAGGTCCTCATACTGTATTGCAGTTGACCTGGATCGGCACGACCTGGAATATATCTCTCGGTCATGAATCCACCGCCAAGTGACAGCTATGCTATCGCGTTTCGTGCCGTTTGTGAGTTTCCGGTGACCTGTTGGAGAAGAGTAGGGAAGTTTGGCAACGCGTTTGCATAACAATTCTGCGGCTTTCTGTTTACGTTGGGCTACCAATCTAAAGGTTGCTCGTTTTCCTCAAACATTTAAAGGCCTTGCGGAAGCTGTAGACACTACTTTTTATAATATGCAGTGCCATCCTGCATTGCGAATTGGGCCAGCACTACCAGGGATTAACTTTCACACACATGACAACCACCGTGAAGTGACAGTTTTGCAATCGCGTTTCGTACGATTTGTGAGTAGAGAGACCCCTCGGAGGGGAGCAGGAAGGAAGGGCAACGTATCTGTATAACAATAATATGGAGGCCTATATGAGCGTCGGTACGTAGTCGTCCAAAGGTTCCGATTTCTCCTTTGCTATACTGTAAAAAATCTTCCGCACATAGGCTGTGTCGTATTGTAGACTATTTTAGACGAGGGCGACTCGCATCAGCAATTTCATGTTCTTTCTAGCAGCGTCATGTCTTGAAGACAGCCAAGTCAGATCTCATAACATTTTTAGTGTGAAATCGCGAGCAAGGCCGACACAGGGTTACTGGAGTTGACTCCGGACATCGAAATATAATTCTTATGGACACGGATATCCATAATAGTTTATGTAAATGTAACTCATTACAATAAAACTTTTTTTTTACGATGTTTATCGCGGTTTATTTATAAATTTAACTAGCCCGACGTTTCGGAAGCTTTATGACGCCACGGTGACGAGCGGACTGAGATGACGGATGTCCAGACATCACAAGTTACTAAGTACCCGAAGAATTATAATTGATTAGTTGTTCCGTTAATCGGGAATCAGATACAATCCGAAAAAAATCTTTTATTGTAACAAATTGTTATAGGTTAGTATAACAAGTACCGACTAATATTTTATAAACAAAAAGTTCTCACCTCAACGACTCTGTAGGCGTCTTACCGCAAAGATACGGGAGCCAAAGTCCTCCTGCACCGTCTCCAGTAGTTTGAGGAGTAAATTCGTCCGAAAATATTGTCACCTACATCATCATAAGTTACAACTTAGAAGCTAATGGAAAGAAGGAGAGAGAGTTCATCTCAGTTGAGTAGCCGATTCGTCTCTTTGTTTGTTTTTGCGTTATGATATTTAAAGCTGCCTTTGTATAGCAATAGATAAGACTAATGGTTCTAATTATCCTTTGTGTACTTAAAAGCGAGGATGTTATATGCCCCACCATGGCGGTGGGGCTTAGTAGCCTGGGGTGTACCCAGGCGAAGCTAATTGATCCGAGGGGGATTTTTGCAACCCTCTTATAGGAAGAGGGGGCTAAAGATCAGGAGGAGGATTTGCTCTCGGTACCCCTCTTATAAGAAGAGAGGACTAAAGAGCAAAAGGAGGTGGCGCTTTTGCGCACGGGGCAAGGGGCGAAGATGGGAACCTCACCCCATTCCACTGTTCCAAAGTCGGCGGGGTTGTCCTATAGAGCGTGGCAACCCCATCTCTGGAAGTGGACTTGGTCCCTTAGGGGGCTGACATGCCATCGAGGTGCCCTGAAGATTTGTTGTTCCGGGGCACCTCAACAAGGGCGGCACTGATGGCACTCGCAGTGGTTTTTGTGGGTATTCGACACTATCATGTGCTGTGAGTCCCACACACCACTGGACCCCACTAAGGGCCAGTGAAGGCGCGTAGTTGCGTTTCCCCGCGTCAACAAAAAAAAGAAAAGGACGTTATATGCACTACGGGATTAGGCACGTGCAAGAAGTAGCAATTACTGCCGATCTATAAGGCCTACAGGGCACAATAAAGTAATCTAATCACGTGCCCTTAAATAGTACAGATTATTTAAGGGTGAATAGTAAAGACACCGCGCTAACATGACGCGATATATAAGCGGCTATCGGTATAGTAAGCGCCAATTATTATTTAATGATAAATGAAATATAACATTTTATCACTATGACTAAATTATTAGAGGTCGAAAGACGAAAGGCACACACAAACATCATCATCAACTGTTATGAGGAATAGTCTCCTGGGCCACGTTCAGACTGATTTTTGTCACAATAAAATTATAATTATTGTTACTTTAGTTTAGGTATATTGGGTATTCGTAAGTACTTATGCAATAATGCTACAACTGTGTACCAGAATTGTAAATATACCAATTAGTATATAAGTCGAGATATGGATTATAGATGCGACTAGCAGGAGATCGGTCGTCTTGGCGTTCATTGAAAGAGGCCTATGTCCAGCAGGGGAAGGATAAGGGCTGGTAATGATGATTTTGATGGTATAGGTCGGTAAAAACCTGCGATTGATTTGGGTTTTTTTTCTTTGAGATGCATGTTGAGCTTTGTTGGCTCCAACAATATATGTAGCAATTCTTTGGACGAACTTATGTTGACGTACCAATGTTACAAGGCATTGATCCAATGCGCTGTAAATCTACAGCATTGCAGAAGAAGTAGGCAGGCGCGACCGTTCGCTTACATAAGATTTTTGGTTTATCAGATTCTAGACGATTGGATGAAGATTGGAAGCGCATTTCCATCATCATATTCTTTATAGCGTAAATGGTCGCCGGTGACGTAGAGATAATATAGAGAGAAGGAAAGCCAAATGCAGTCAAATGGACGGCGAGTGAACATCTTGGTTAATAGAGAAAGAAGACGAGAATGCTTTACTATCTTTGTCTGTCTAATCTTGCAAGCGCATTGCACAGAGAAAAATGAATGAAGAGGAGAGACAGAAAGTGTACTACATTCGCTGTCTCTTTCGACTAAGTGGGCCGCGTTTTAACCTGGCTTCCCTTGATTCCTCCTATCCCTCCTATATTATTTCTATGGCCGGTAGTCACCAAAAGACTCGTATTACTTTTTACATGTTAGAGATACATGAAAGTTCACATACATCAATTCCTGAATATTTCTCTTTTATTTTTACACCACACGCTATTCCATTTATTCCAGCACCAAGAATAGCTACTTTCACCATCGCTTAGAAAGGTTAAGTATAATCAAATTATTTAAACAATTTTTTTAAATATATGAGATTAGAGAGACGAGTTTATATATGATTAACTTCAACCCGTTTTAGGTACCGCGCGAGCGAGTGTTAACAACGTTGTTATTATTCTGCTAAAGTCATTAGGGTTTATCACTCTTGTTTACAATGCAAGGGTCAAATATTGATATAAATGAATTATATCTGTCCGTTTGGGCCTACTTAGTAATCACTTATGGTCATGATCTCACTTCTCAGAAAATTTTATGTAGTACGAGTAATTATTGGGTACTGCTGTCCAGGGTGGAGACTGTTGGATCGGTAGACGACGGCATAATGCCGCGGCATATTACAGCCATGGCACTACATTCTTCATTTTTTTTTGGTGACACGGGAAACGCATTTGTGCGTCATCACCGGCCCTAGGTGGGGTCCGGAGGTGTGTGGGACTCGCGGCACATTATAGCGCCGAATACACTAAAACCACCGCAAGTGTTATCTGTAGCCACCATTGGTGGCGTGCCCTGGAACTACAAATCATCAGGGCACCTCGACAGGTAGTCAGTTCCTTAATCATTGTCCCTTGCCCGGTGCATAGAAATGTCTCCTCCATTTGCTCTTTAGCCCCTCTTCCTATAGGAGAGGATCTACCAACAACTGCGTCTTGATGAAATGGAATGCGTGGTGCCGGCTGTCGCGCTTGATACGGTATCTATGTCTGCCCAGTCACCCATTGGGATTATCGGGAAGAGCACTGTCAACACGTCTTTATTACCTCTAGTTGTGTGGATGTCTATGGGCATCGGTAATCACCAAAAGGTTACGACATTTGTGAATCCCCTTAAGCTTTTGCAATATCTTTTGAATATTATGGATGTTAATCGTTTCGCAAACAACGCCACGGGTAAAACAAAATGAGTATAGCCTTGTTAGAGATAATAACAACATTAGGTGCATCATGGTATATAACAAAAAGGTACATATTATTGTATTAGATCTATCATAACTTAAAATCGATGTATGTGTTAGATTTAGACTGAATACACACTAAATACGAAGAACTAATCTAAGCTTTAATATTAAAAGAAGAAATTGATTAATGTGATTTGTGAGCTTGATAATAAGACATACATGAAGTGCGGTTCGAGACAACCCCTTTGTGGAGGTGGTGTAAGTCCGTTAGTGGACTGACTAGCTGTCGAAATGCGCTAATGATTTATAGCTCTAGGGCATCTCAACAAAAGGGAGAATAATGGCACTCGCGGTTGATTTAGTAGGTATTCGACACGACAATGTGCCGCGAGCCCCACACACCACTGAATCTCACCCAAGTCGGTAATGGCGCGTAAATGAATTTCCCAGAGTCAAAAAAGATAGTTATATGACAATGAGTCTTGGTTGATAGAGATGGACGATGAGAATGCATCTTTGTCTATCTAGGCTCATTCTATCTCAGAATGAAAAGAGAGAGATGAAGAGATAACCACACTTGCTGCCTCTTTTGATTTAGACCACCGCGTTTTAGGCTAGCTTCCATTCCCTATCTATATTCCCTTAGTTTTATATTCGCGGAGTGGATCCTCTAGTCTCCACGCTACCAGTGGCTGAGCCGCGACACTGACATTGACATAATTGTCATGAGAATTATTAGAGGCATGTCAAAGCCGAAAGTAGAAACAAAATAGAATTGTAATACAAGTAAACAAATACAAGTTTAACTGATAGAATCTATTAACGTTTCATAAAATGAAGTATGTGGCTTTTGTTTTACGTATCGTCGTTGCTTTCATAATAATATAGTGTACATTTTGTGTTAATCCAGTACAAATTCTTTTTAGGTTAACGGTCGACGGTTTACTTGTGTATTTCCCTTACGACTATATTTATCCAGAACAATATGCTTATATGTTGGAGTTAAAGCGAGCTCTTGATGCTAAAGTAAGAATATTAAAGTTCATAAATAATAAACTTCTAAAAAGTTTCGAAGATAAAGATTTAAAAGTATAGTTAACAGTTTATACCTAAGGTTCAACGATTATGTGTAGCCGCTACTTAGAAACTGCTTTGCGTAGCTACAGCATTTTTTTCGTGAATGCCGTTGATTGAACTGCATGGGGCATGCATTCGAAAGGAGTATTGAAAGGAGACATGCGGCTACAAACAGCTATAGACTTACAACTTTTGAGGGTTAAGGTAATGTGTTCAAGAAAAAAGTGGCAAAGAAGACCTATATGGGGCATTAATTAAACAAAAGTACTGAGAAATACAATTAAAATGGGTTGTTACTTGTTAATTATAAATAATAGTTAGATTCAGCCTGAGTCTCAGTAATCAGAGGGTGAATAATGAAATAAAATTTGAGCACTGAGCTACAACAACTTGGCATTGTAAGTTAGCATGGCTCAGTGCTATATATCATGCAGAGAGTAATGTCGGTGATATCTGACAATTGAAATACATTTAGTAGTATTCGTGTTTAA
>JAFELO010000879.1:73943-135695 GCA_017140195.1 Eumaeus atala
GTATCTTGTATAAATCCCTGATTTGGGAGGGATAGATAGAAGACCCATAATTAACAATATCATGATTTACCCACTATGATTAACTAGCTGTGTAAATTTCTGAAGTTGATGAAGTGATTGTATATTTATTACAGGGGCATGGTTTATTGGAAATGCCTTCAGGTACAGGCAAGACCATATCTCTGTTGTCTTTGATTGTTGCCTACATGATACAAAACCCGCACCATGTCAGGTAATCAATGTTATATTTTGCACTTTGGTTTGCATTACACTTTTTACACATTAACACAAAAAGTACTAATTTGTATACATAAACAGTGTAATAATTGTGTAGTAAGTAACAATAAATTCATGTAATATAACATACATCTATCATTTTACTACAAACCTCTATATGCATCTCTCTATATAATCACCAGAACTATTCATTTGCTTTAAAAAATGATGTAGTAATAGTGATGTATTAGATTTACGCGAATGTGAGAACAGTACATTGCATAGTAATTGTGTAGATATTTATGTGTGTATGTAATATTCAGAAGATTTCCAACTGCTTATTGGAGACCTATAATCTTAGAAAACATGTTGACTTATCTACAGGTACTAGGAACCTTGTTAATGTATAGATTATACTCAGTACACTAGTGTTTGGATAGCAGAGAGACGAGGTTCTACAGATGAGACCTTGTGTTAGTAGTCAATGATTTCAAAATATATGTTTCTCCTAATTTACAGAAAATTAATCTACTGTTCCCGTACTTTGCCTGAAATAGAAAAAGTTGTTGAGGAGTTGAAAAATCTAGTTGATTATTATGAGAAAAGCCAAGGAGAGAAACCAAACCTTACGGGAGTTGTACTCAGCTCGAGAAAGAATTTGTGCATACATCCAGATGTAAGAAATTTTGAGTTAAAAAAGTATATAATTATTTAATCCATGTCTGCTTAGTACTGATAAGCATGTATGACTATAGGTCATGGGGTTCTAGGCTTAATTCCTGGTTAAGAACAAAATTGTGTTTTGGGATTTATAATAGTTAATCAGTAAGTACATAATGATTCACTCCTGTGTCTAGTACATTGTGTTAAGCCATTTCTCCTGTGCCTGATTTCTCTCTGGTGGGGATATATGGCGCCAGAAACCATTGGGCTCATGCTTGTATAGAGTTGGCTAATAGTACACACTCACTGCAACGCACCATATAGCAATAAATTTTGTTTATAAATAAAAATTCTATCATCATTCATTATAAATGCAGTATGTAATGAGCTGCTGTGCCCATGCCTAGGCCAGACTCTTGTCAAGTTTAAGCTCTTTAGACATTGTTTTTGTATATATTTTTAATTTTTTAAAGAGAACAGAGTACCACATATGCTATGCTTACATACTTTACCACTTTTTTTTATTCTACTACCAATTCATACACTTTACCTACCTCTCACATTCTACATGCTTAACTGGCACTCTGCCATCCGTTTCGAGATCATTTGTGAAGACAAATTGTCTCAGAACACGCCAAGGCGTGAAAGTAGCCTATGTCCAGCTGGGGCCTTTTCTCATAATTTAGGGGGACAAATGAGCAATCGGAGTCCTACGGCTACATGAACATCAGCATAATTACTATGGCGATCCCTTGCCCTCCTTTTCGCCTCCCCCGAAAGAGCCACCGGCTAATCACAAACCGCACAAAACGCGACACAGTAGATGTCACTTTACGGCGGTATCAAGTGAGCGAGGGGGGTACCTCCCTGATCGTGCCTGCCCAATTCTTCTGCAATGCAGCATGACACTACCACCAACTATAAAGGCTCTACGGGCTCTTCCTATAAAGGTTGACGATGATTGCTGAGCTTGTGTGTTCCTATCAGGTGTCCCGGGAGCGCGAGGGCAAGCTGGTGGACGGCAAGTGCCACGCGCTCACCGCCAGCTACATACGGGAGAGACACGAGCGGGACAACACTACACCCATATGTAACACATTCATTTATGTAGTATAAGGGGACAACGAGTAGTCGGTCACCGGGAACACGTACCGCATAAAACGCGACAGTATACATATCTTCCGAAGCTGGTCATGTGAGCGAGCAGTCGCGCTGGACTAACTGGGCTACGTACAACATGCCACTGCGTCGTACAAATTTATATTAGTAGCATCAGAGGGTAAACGAGAAGTCGGAGCCTCTTGATGACTACCGACACCCATTGACATCCGCATGATTGCTACGCTGATGCGTTGCACCCCCCAATGGGCCAAGAAACGCGGCAGCGACGCTGTCACTTTACGCCGGTATCAAGTGAGCTAGAGGTACCTCACCGGTCGTTCCGCCCCAATTCCGTTGTATAGGCGGATGTAGTGTCATGCATGGCACTACCTCCTCGTGTGCAATGTGGCACTACTTCTTCCAAAAATCATAACATTATTCTGATATTTCCTTGAGATTGGTAACAAATACACATGCACAGCCCTCGACACGTAACTGCAGCGCTGAGTCATAAGTAGCGAGATACTTGCGCATGTGCGCGACTGGAGAAGCAATACCTACTCCCGCCCAACACGCGTGACCCTCCCGCACCCCTCTCTCGCCCCTCTGATACCGTATATCGTACTTCTTCCCGCCACGAAAGTATTATACCTATTTGTTCTAGTTTTTAAGTCTGTTGACTGTCCCGGAGTATAAGGTTTTTATTCACAAACTGTTCACATACATTGTGACTTAGGCCAGTTCTACGAAGGGTACAACCGAGAAGGCAAAGAGTCGATGCTCCCGTACGGCGTATACACCTTGGACGATCTGAAGCAGTACGGCGCTGACAGGAACTGGTGCCCGTACTTCCTGTCCAGGTTTGCAGTGAGTTCACATATTCTATGGCTATATTATATTTTTTATCTTTCATATATTTTATTTTTAACTGACTTCAAAAAGGATGAGCTAATTTCGATTTTCATATGTTTGTTTTGTAAAACACATTTGATTTCTTTTTTATACAGTAAACATGCCTATTCAAGTAAAATCGGATAATAACTAAAAATATTTGCCGTTTTATATCGAGCTCGTGTATGATTCGCTTATCGCCGCCAGAGCTATGCGTGCGTGTGCATACGTAGGTACGTGCCTCTCCGCGAAAGCGTATCAAGCCTACGTGTACATCATCTAGTGCATGCGTGCACGTTCCTACGTGCATGATACATAATATATTCGTTTTCCACAGATAGTGCACGCCGAGATAGTGGTATACTCGTACCACTACCTGCTAGACCCGAAGATAGCCGAAGTGGTGTCACGCGAGCTGGCGCGGGAGTGCGTCGTGGTGTTCGACGAGGCGCACAACATCGATAATGTGTGCGTGGACTCGCTCAGCGTGCGCCTGTCGCGGCGCACCGTCGACAGGAGCACCGTGGCGCTGCAGGCGCTAGAGAAGGCCGTCGCCGAGTTAGTACCCACTGACCTCTATATATAGATAGCCGAGGTGCGTTGGAAGGGGCTGATGAAGATGGTTTATATCTGCAGGCTGAAGGAGGAGGATGCGGAGCGCCTGACGCTCGAGTACGAGCAGATGGTGGAGGGACTCCGCGAGGCGGCCGTCGCTAGAGACACCGACCTCATTCTCGGCAACCCCATATTGCCCGACGAGGTGTTGAACGGTAAGTGAACTGCATAAAAAAACTAAACATATGATGGGATACACAGAAGAAATAAAATTCAAGGGACAAGTGAACGATATTAGCTACTCTCAAGGCCTCAACTTAAGCCAGTGGATTGACGTATACCCCTAGGTTCCACCTGGGAACTCCCATTTATCCATGTGCAGCAATCTACCTACGTGGGTCGCCACCGGATTGAACTTGAGTCGACAGATGAAACCTGCTGGAGCCGTAGATAGCTGAAGGAGCCGTGAGGGCTGATTTAGTTTAACTAATGTGACCGCTACACTCCACAGAGGTGGTGCCGGGGAACATCCGCAACGCGGAGCACTTCATCGGCTTCCTCAAGCGCTTCGTGGAGTACTTGAAGACGCGCCTGCGCATACAGCACGTGGTGCAGGAGTCGCCCGCAGGTATACAACGCACGTATGACCCCTCCTGCCCCACCGCGGCCCCCCCGTGCACAACACCCGCATGGATCCAGACACACTATAGGATAAGAGAGTGAACGAGAAACAGCCTTTTGATGACCTTTCCTCCTTTTACCCTATCACCCCCTAATAGGCCAACGGACTGTCATGTTATTTGCCCTTACTGACCGCTGACGCTGGTGTTAATGAACGAGAGCTATCACACCGGAGATGCAGAAGTTGCCGGCCTGCTATGGGCTCCGGGTGCAACATCACCAGCTGTCGCTAAATTGATTGGGTACCGTCCACTAATGACGTGATGTTTTTTTGAATGTGAACGGTTTGTCACCAGGTTTCCTAAAAGACGTCTCGTCGAAGGTGTGCATCGAGCGCAAGCCGCTGCGCTTCTGCGCCAGCCGGCTGCAGGCGCTGCTGCGCACGCTGCAGATCGCCGACCCGGCGCAGTTCGGCGCGCTCACGCTGGTGGCGCACCTGGCCACGCTCGTGTCCACCTACACCAAGGGCTTTGTCATCATCATAGAGCCGTACGACGACAAGACGCCCACCGTCTCCAACCCGATCTTGCATTTCTCGTACGTAACACTTGTCGAATATTTTTATAGTTGAAACCGACAGCAGTCGGTTTCTATTGATGGCTGCAAATGCTGGGAAACACAGAATCGTACCTATTCGTAGAGCATACCTATTCCTTAAACGCCGGCAACGCGTCTACTACGCGCCTAGTCTTGCGGCGGTAGTCATTATGCACCCGCTCGTTTGCCTCCTACCTCTTAAAAAAGCGTGACGGAAAGGTACCAATAGAAATAATGAACTGGAAATGTGGAGCAGATATCGATGACTGATGGGCCAGTAAGGTTCTGGCGTGGAGGCAGCGTTTAGGAAAACGAAGTGTTGGTCGACCGTACACGAGGTGGGCAGATGATCTCCGTGCAGTAGCCGGCCCGGGATGGATGCGAGTAGCAGGAGATCGGCAGTCTTGGCGTTCATTGAGAGAGGCCCATGTGCAGCAGTGGACCGATAAGGGCTGATAATGATGATTTGGCGATCGCAGAGTACTCTAATGCTTCCAATCATCATACAAATATGTACGGATGAGAAAATACTACAACTGCTGCGTATACGCATGTGCACGTTAACTCTTGTATTGAGATGTGGCCTGTTGTGGGTGTCGGTAGTCATTCGCTTTCCCGATAGCTTGTTTGTCCTCTATATTTATTACTGAACACAGACAGGAGACTCATAAATATTTAACAAATTAATGTAGACTAAGGGATATCTTAAGTTTACGCGAATGTCACTCATTACAATAAAACTATTTTTACGGATTTTATCGAGGTTTATTTCATTATTTAACTAACCCGCCGTTTCAGAAGCTTTACAGCAACCATGGACACGGGTGGACTGAGATGAATGATGTCACAAGTTATTAAAAGTACCCGCAGATCTTAATAATTACGAGAGGTGATTGACAAGTTTTCGAAACGACAAAGAAAAACTTTAACAATCTATTTAAAACAATTTTGTTTTTCAACATAGTTTTCTTCTACCAGGATGCATTTAGTCCAGCGCTTCTCCAGTGCCGTTACACCAGTTTAATAAACTCTTTTCTCCAACCCCTCAAAGTACTCGTCTACGGCGACAATGACTTCAACAATTGATGTAAATCTTCGGCCATCATTTCTTGAGATTCGGGAATAAGTGCAAGTCGCACGGGGCCGGATCTGGGAAATAGAGGGGATGAGGTAACAATTCAAACCGCAATTCATGGAGTCTGGTAACTGCAACCCTTGACGAGTGCAGTCCAGTCCACCCGTGACTGTGGTTGCTTTAAAGCTTCCGAAACGTCGGGTTAGTTAAATAATTAATAAACCGCGATAACATCCGTAAAAGTAGTTTTATTGTAGACTAAATGAGAGAGACAATCGCGCTATGCGGCACTCGGTTCTCTCTATACACCCCCATCAATGAACTGGCGTGTGTTTTTGAACAGCATGTAATTGTGTTTGACATCTGAACGCCCCGGCAGGTGTATGGACTCTTCTATCGCCATGCGGCCCGTGTTCGCGCGCTTCCAGTCCGTCATCATCACCTCAGGTAACCGCAGCCCTAGTGTCACGTGACAGATCCCAATGGCTTACGGATTGTGAGTAGGAGATTAAGTGAAGCATATACGAATGTAAAAGAATGTTGGTAGGTATCAAATGGCACTAATTTCTCGTTTGTCTCTATATAACTGTGAAGGTTCAGGGTTATAAATTTTGAGTTATGGATCAGAGCATTCGTAGGAGAGATAATTTGCTGGTTTTTATAGCATCAAGACTATGAGAGCCAGAAGTACCTGAGATACCATACAGTGGGATCCGAAAAGTGCCTACTTGTGTAAATAATTAATATACATTTTTTTACATTTATTTTAAAAAGGGGTAATGCCATGCTGCTTAGGAGGAGGTAAGTGCCATGCATGGAACTACATCTTCCTATGAAACAGAATTGGGCCGGCACAACTGGAGAAGTACCTCTCTCGCTCATATTTGACGACCGGCTGGCTCAGTTGGTGACGTGGCGGTTAGTCCGCGTGTTACGCCAGAGGTCACGGGTTCGAATCGCGCCTAGGTCGTGGATGTGTGTATTATATGTATGATATGTATATTATATGTATTTCTATATAAAAAAAATCTTAAATATATAATATTTATTAAATCTATAAAATATTAAATATATTTCCGTTGTCTGTACCTGTAACACAAGTCCTTACGGTACTTAGCACAGGACTAGACTGACGTGGTGTGACAAGTCCTCAGATATTATTATTATTATATAATACCGCCTTAAAGTGACATCTTCAGTGTCCCGTCTCGTGCGGTTTGTGAGTAGCCTGTGGCCCATTGGGGAAGGGGAGAGAAAGAGGGCAACGCATCAAATAGTAACTATGTGGATGTTCATAGGCGTCGGTAGTCTTAAAAAGGCTCCGATTGCTCGCTTGCCCCCCTTTCTAAATAAACATACATTTAAAGAGTGGAATATTAAAAAAGATATATCATGGATCCTCTTATTCAATATTACCACTTAAACAAAAAGATCCTTTTAATATCCGCTACTGCTTAACAAATATATTATCTGTACGTTAAAGTACATGGTGAAAGTGGGATGAAAAAATTATTAACTGTGAAGTCACTATGCGATATCCAAGAGTGGGGCATTAAAAAGGCCTATGTGTGTAAGTTGCATGTCATTTCCAGGAGTGGGATATAAAAAGGACCGTTTTTATTTATACATAAAAAAAAGAATGAGGCTATTTTCAGAAACGTTTTGTAATCCTTAGGTACGTTGTCCCCGCTGGACATGTATCCCAAGATCCTGGACTTCAACCCGGTCGTCATGAGCTCCTTCACCATGACACTGGCGAGGCCCTGCATACTACCCATGGTATGCATACTGCACTACCACATTATTGCATAACACACACACTCATGACTAGTGGTAGATCTAGTCGTAGGCGAGGTGGATCCTCGCTCAGAGCCTCGCCAACCAAAAGGGTGCTTCGCCCGGAACTGACAGCGCCTGACCAATCATCGGACGCTGAGGTTTTCCTCAGGAGGGGGGCTACGTAAGCTACCATGCACTCAACGCCCGCCAATATCGAAAGTCCTCCGCTCCTGT
The DNA here is from genome assembly GCA_017140195.1 of Eumaeus atala. Lineage (NCBI taxonomy): Eukaryota > Metazoa > Arthropoda > Insecta > Lepidoptera > Lycaenidae > Eumaeus > Eumaeus atala. Next base: position 81,676 of record JAFELO010000879.1, read on the forward strand.
ATACGAGTAGAGTCATATATAAGATTAGCATAGATAAGCATTTCCTTTTGTATCTTTCTAACTCTTGGGCCACGTTACTCATCACTTTTTCGCGTTGACAGATAGTGGCGAAGGGCAGCGACCAGGTGGCCATCTCGTCCAAGTACGAGACGAGAGAGGACGTCGCCGTCATCAGGAACTACGGACAGCTGCTCGTGGAGGTGAGTCGAGGATACCATAAGCGTTGAGACCATTTGATCATCATCATTATCAGTCCTTATCGGTCCAATGCTGGAAATAGGCCTGTTTCAATGAACGCCAAAACGGCCGATCTCCCGCTACTCCAGCGGACCAACTACTGCACGGGGATCGTCTTTCCACCTGGTGAACGGTCGACCAACACTTATTTTTCCTAAACGCGGCCTCCACTCCAGAACCTTACTGGCCCATCTGCCATCTGATCTGAGTGTGTGACCAGCCCATTGCCACTTCAAGGAGCTTGTTCGTCGCGTGATATCGGATACTTTAGTTCTCTGCCATAAGACTTCTTTAGGAATTCTGTCGGACAGAGAAAAACCCAATATAGCACGTTCAATAGCCCGTTGAGCTACCGCAAACCTGCGGACCAGTCCTAAATGAAGAGGCCATTTAGTGGCCGCTAAATTTATTTCATTGTATTTTGTCAATGAAGTAGACTTGTTTTAAATATACAACCTGAATCAATGCTCTTTTGGAGTAGTAGCAAAGACGTTAAAGAGAGATTTGTAAAATGCTATTTTGGACAAAATATTATGCTTTTCATTTTGTTTACTTCTTAAGAGAGGGAAAAATGTGACGAGTAAAGTGTAAAATTGTAGCCGACCGAGAGTGACACCGCAATAACGTGTTACCGCGCTTACGTTCTTGTGCGTCACCTTTCATTTCAGCACTAATGAACGGCACCTACATGAAAATATTCACAAAAGTGTTGTAGCAATTATGTTCTGAAACTTTATAATTTCAGTAATTAAAATATATTTAAAAGTATATCTGTCATCTTTGACTGTAAGGCTTAATGTGCTCTGTGTTGAAGAAATGTCACTCTTTTCCCTTTTGGCGAGATTGAGGATGGATATATTTGGGATGGCTGACGCTATTCCCGAATCATGTTTAAATAGTTTTATTTTCTACCGGGAACCTACATATTCGTGTCACCATGAATTATTATTTCATATAAAAGGGTGACTTCATAATTTCTTGCCCACGTAATGCTTCTTATTTATTATATTCTTGTGTTTTAATGTTAAATTGTCTTAATTCTCTGAAGTGTGCATACTGGTAGTATTATTTAGATAATCTGTACGGCTATTAATTTGATAGACCGTATCAATAATGTTTTAGTTTGAATAGTATATGTCACGTGTGAAAGTTCTATTTAATTGTAACAGAGTTTATATCTTGCCTGATTTTTGTTGGTCCATGAAGCCAAGGGAATGGGAATCCTATTGGTTGTGTGTTCCTTTTCAGAGCTGTACTCCTTTTTTTTCTTTTGTTTATTAAATTGAGATGTAATATGAAGATCTAATAGCGCAATATTCTTCAAATATTGAATATAAGAAATGAAGGACAGTCCGTGACAATTAGTGGTTATGGAACAATAATTATATATATACAAAGGACCATCCAAGCTGGAGTCACGAGCTACTGCCAGATAAGACTTCATACCCTCACTTTGTACTAATCCTAATTAAAAACTGTATTAATACCATTGTTGTGCTTATACTATTTTAAGTCTGTCATGGATTGTGAATGTGGAAAAATTGAGTAAATTAATGGATTTAAAAGTAAAGATAAATGTACTAAATCTTTATAGTGCCGTAAACCTCATGTGAACTCCTTTTACAGAATTTATATAATCTTATAGAATACAACATTAAAATACCGTAACAGTGTTTCGAACGAACCACCAGGAGCAAGTGGAAACTACCAGTAGAGGTACTAGAGCATACTGTGTGATAGCGGGGGAAGATTAGCTGAGATCATACAGCTCGCTCTCACGTGTGTGTAGAACTTTATCAATGATGTCCATATATTCGACAGATATCAGCGTGCGTGCCGGACGGCGTGGTGTGCTTCTTCACCTCCTACCTGTACCTCGAGAGCGTCGTCGGCGCCTGGTACGACCAAGGTGAGACCGCACGCACGCACTCGTGTGTCTATTATTACACGCACACGCAGGTGCACGTGCTCGCGTGTGTGCCTATTTTCTTTCTTCTATTACTGCGTTAGTTAAAATTTTTGTATGGATATTTCTTTATAAAATGTTGTATTTTGTTGTATAAGTCTCTACTTTAAAATCGATAAAAAAATAAAATATCGACTGTCCGCAGGCGTTGTGGCGAGTCTTCAGCGCCACAAGCTGCTGTTCATAGAGACGCAGGACTCCGCGGAGACGAGCTTCGCGCTCATCAACTATATCAAGGTGAGTAATATCCGACCGAAACCGATTTCCGCCAATGATCTCAGTTTCGGCCGGAACTTCCTGAGAAGAATCATGTTTTAAGGGAAATTCAAACGCAACGTTCGTAACGCCCTCATCACGCGTTGACGAGCTTACACTGTGACTCCAGAAGACGCGAACAGAAAGGGAGATATAAGTTAGTGAACATACAATGAGCTCCCCCTCATTCTATGTTCATGTTAGGCATATTACTGTATAGGCTAGAAAGACAGAGAGAGTAATGTGCGACACATATATATACATATCTCCTAGCCAGTTACGTTTCGTACAATAAAAAAAAGTTCTTATTTTTACACCATAGATATGCAGTCTCAGACATTTTCACTTGTTGACATGCAACATGACAACACCACATAAAGAATAATAATTGTGCTTTAGAAATATTACAGAACATCTCAGTATACGTTTAATTAATTTAACCTAACAAAAATATATTAATTTTACTAAACGGATACCGTAGTTAGTGTATAAAAATAATTGGCATGCATGTGGGAAGTACCTAAGTGAGCTTGAATATCCTGCTGATAAGTGGCATACCCACTTTTTAACTCTGAATTCCTAATATTAACACCGCTAGAGAACTATACGTAGTAAGTACCAAGTACCTTTTTCTGTTGACGCGGGGAAACGCATTTACGCGCCCTGGGTGTGGTCTAGTGGTGTGAGGGGCTCGCGGTACATGACAATGTCGAATACCCACAAAAACCACCGCGAGAGCCACCAGTGCCACCTATGGTGACATGCCCTGGAACAGCAAATGATCAGGGCGCTTCGACGGCTAGTCAGCCCCCGAAGGGACCGACGCCACCTCCAGACATGGGGCTGTCCCACACCACATGACAACCCCACCGACTAAGTACCAAGTACCTGAGTAATGTTTGTTAGATTAGTAGTTGATTCTACGATCATTTTTGTAAATACAGTTGTATTGTTTTTTTAATGCAATTTTATATTCTTATATTGATATTTATGTTGAATCTTAAGCGTGATAAAACTGACCGAATTCAAGACATCTTTAAAATAAACCAATTGTGAAAATTCACAACAAATACCATCTCAACGAACTGCAAAATAGCCAGTAAAAAATCTCTTAGTCGCTTCGATGGAATTCAACGATAGGTAAATGCACTCTCGGTGTCGGTCATAATTTTGGCAGATTTGCCGCCGAAACCGAAACCCAACTTTTTTGCCGGAGCCGAATGTTCGGTCGGACATGAATCAGTGTGTGCTGATGCGGTGTCACCATGACGTGTGATAACATCGCGCACGTGCGCAGGCATGCGAGAGCGGGCGCGGCGCGGTGCTGCTGTCGGTGGCGCGCGGAAAGGTGTCGGAGGGTGTCGATTTCGACCACCACCTGGGGCGCGCCGTGCTGATGTTCGGCATCCCCTACGTGTTCACGCAGAGCCGCATACTCAAGGCACGCCTCGATTATCTGAGGGATCAGTTCCAGGTGAGATACTCCACTAGATTTGCCCTGATTTGACCCTACTTTGCTCGGCCTGTATAAAAGATACAGCCAGATATATATGAGACTAATAATGAGCTTCAAGAGAATGAAATTCAGTGAAGACAAAGACATACTTTTCCATGGACAATTTGTATGTATTCCCCAAACAAGCCCCGGATCCCAACACCCTGTATATACATAACATTTATATATCACTTGAGTCAGTAGTAACTGAGGTAAGTTGATAATACCTCTCCGCTAGATGGTGCTGACACCCCACTTACAACACGCTATCTAGTGTCCGGCGCCTTGCAAAGGAACGAAATAAATGCGGACGGGTTGCCCTCCTTCCCTCCTCCCGTCCACCCGAAACTCACCTACCGCATGAAACGCGACAGAATAGCCCTCATTAAATAAAACCAGCAAATTTACTTTTTTATATAACAATCCATTAGCGTGGGAATATTTAATACGATGCATGTGTCTTTTTTAAAGAATAGGGGGAAACGAGAAATCGGAGTTCCCCCCCCCCCCCCCGCTCAATGTGCCACCGGTTACTCACAATCCGTACGAAACGTGGCATGTGTGTGAGACGTACCTTCCCGGTCGTGCCAGCCCAAGGAGGCTGTAGTGTCATGCACTATGCATGGCACTACCTCTTCCTTCCAAGCGCATTCGCCTCCACCTGTAGCCCGTACGCTTCCAGATCCGAGAGAACGACTTCCTGACATTCGACGCGATGCGGCACGCGGCGCAGTGCGTCGGCAGAGCGCTACGGTAACGTACCACACGTCAACTGAAACGTCAGATAAAATTTTGAATGCTTTAAATACATTGACGTAAATTTACTTAATCTAGATTACACAACTGGAAACAATACAATTCACACTTAAAAACTAATAGACAAATAAGTGTTAATAAAAAAGTTAAAAGTAATTGGCGGGGCACGAAAAAAACAAAATTAAAATTAAGTAAATAATATTTTCTGCACACGCGGCCTACTAAGCGCTTAGTGACTTGTATACTAGTATCCCGGCTGCTTTGTTCATGACCCGGGGAGACGCAATTGCCGGGCGTGGGTGGAGCTCGGCGGTATGCGAGGCTCGCGGCTCACGACAGTTCCGTACGAACTAAAACCACCGCGAATGATTTCAGTGGCACGTTTGGAGCTCCGTATATGTGAGGCAGCAGGGCATCTCGGGCTATTCATAACACCACTTTTGAGTCGATATTATGTGAGCGAGATGTACCTGGTAACGCCTTAGTATAATACAAAACAACAAAATAGATCGACATTTACATACACAGGGGTAAAACGGACTACGGCATCATGATATTCGCTGACAAGCGCTTCAGCCGCGCGGACAAGCGCAGCAAGCTGCCGCGCTGGATACAGGAGCACCTGCGCGACTCGCTCACCAGCCTCAGCACCGAGGAGGCCGTGCAGGTGAGGGCCGCTACCCTACAGACACGAGCCGGGCTCGCTGACAATCACTTAATTCCTCATTGAACTTCTACCCTCCTCTCCTGCAGTAACCAATCGGGAACATACAAACCGCAGGAAACTCGAAACCATAGCTGCTTTTTGTGAGGCAGTGTCACTTGTGCGAGATGCAGCATGATGCTCTCTCTTAGATAACTATAATAACATGGAACAATTGCAGGTCTCTCTACCTGGGAGGTACCTCATGCGCACTCAATGCAGCTATGCGGTCATTATTTACGGCTGTATCATACGCCTTATTTTGAAAATCTCCAACAGATAAGCAAGCGGTGGCTACGGCAAATGGCACAACCGTTTAAACGAGAAGACCAGCTGGGCGTGTCGCTGCTGACGCTGCAGCAGCTCCAGTCCCAGGAGCAGCAGGAGAAGATAGAGAAGCAGGTCATACAGAAGTAGCAGGACGAGATACGTGCTGGTCGCTCAGAATAGTCCGGTGCAGGTCAAACAGAATCGGGCATCGGTGATGCAGGAAACATCGAGAAACATTAGAGGAGACTCAAGAATGAGCAGGAATGATATAACTGCACTTGTTTAGTTTTATTTCGTTCAAGTAAATAATCATATGCAGGCGCATATGCATCCCACAGAACACTCAGACGCGGGTTACACAAATTTTGATTTGATCGTTGATTCCAAAAATAATAAAAGGAAACATTAAAAAATGTTATAAATGATACATCTGCTTTTATTGTTACGAAATTGTTGTGATGGAGGGGAGTTCCAAATATGAGAGTGCCTAGAGCTTTAATGACTGGCTTTTTTGGGTCACTTGATCTTGCAAAAATTACTTCGACACGTTCCGACGTGTAGTTTTCGATTTATAAAGTTTCAGTTACGCTACAGGTACATTCTCAGCGTACGTGAAACGCAAACCATCCGGGAATTATTTCAATAATTTTTTTTTTTAATTTTTTTAAAATAAATTAAATGATGTTGACTAAATACGAAAATTATCATTGATGTTACACACGCCTTTGAATCTGAATTGACAATACGTCAGCAACAAGTCGTAGGGGAAATTCATCTTTGAAATGAAAAAAAAAATTGTTAAGACGAGACAGGGGTGTCACCGCCTGCTTCCGCGACTTCAGTTTAGTCCTTAAGAACGAGCCTGATTCTAAAGTCAAAAGCGCCATACAGAGGGGGGACTATAATACCACGAAAATTGAAAACACCAGTACCACTAGTATATACGAGTATTTTAAACTATCAAATTGGTCCTAACGACAAAACCTAAAAAATAACATCTTCAAACGCGTAAATCAGATACAAATAATTAAATTTCATTGCATCATGTGTAAGTATGAGGTCACCAACCTGGCGTGCTGCGCCGCTCGTCGCTGTACGTCGTGTTGTACACCCGCGGCCGTGTGTAGGAACGTCATTACACATATATATAGAATAGGGGGCAAACGAGCAATCGGAGCCTTTTTACGACTACCGACGCCCATGAACATCCACATAATTACTATGCCGATGCGTTGTCTTCGTTCCGCCATAAGATGTCACTTTACGGCGGTATTATGTAAGCGCGAGGTACCTCCACGGTCTGCGGGCCCAATTCCGTTGCATAGGATGTAGTGACGTGCACTATGCATGGCAATGCCTTTTCGTGAAATAGTAAAGATGTGCAGAAAGCTAATATTTTAATATAATATGCATTCGATTTTATTGTTTCAATTAAATTCTTATATGAACCCTACTCATGTAAGCACAACTTGATCACATGTCGAAGCGACGTCACGTTTTAGCATGTTATGTGCATTTGGTATTAATTTACAAAAAGGATTTCTTTTATAATTATTTAGATATCGAATTTCGATCACTAGTACTTGTAAATACAGCAATGAGTCAACTAGCAGATACAGACTAACTGTTTTAAGAATTTCTATAAAAGCAAAGAAAAATTGTGTGCTCATATTTATGGGTCAACCTGTAGAGTGTATCGATGAAGTTGTTGTATTATGATCTGATTGAGACATCTCGTTGTTCAGTCACTTTTGATGGTCACACCACAGTTGTTACAAGCGCAGGGGTAAGAATTAGAGTAACGAGTATCAGTACATCCACTGTAGATACTCCCTCAACCTCATAGAACATCTCGACATTAATTTTAAATTTTAGTCGAGACAAATAATTAGACAAGCGGTGTCGTAGTCTAGTGGGTATCGACCTGACCCTTGGACACGGCTGTGGCGTAGTCAAAGCAGAGGCACAACGGCCTCGCGCCAGGGTGGCCACGTGACAACTGCCTTAAATACCTTCGATCTCGACGATAGAAGAGAGCCTCGCTGATGTAGTTTCCTCCATGCCAAAAGCTTCGCTACTCCAATGCTGCATAGCTTTATTGGTAGCATAACCGGACACAGAGGTCAACTAGGATTCACTTGCCGATGGGATAGGACCCGGTATCGGCGGGGTCCTATCTGGTGTCCCCCCTAAGAGAATCCAGTGAGATATATGGGACCGGTCGTCGTCTCGGTACCCTGCTACTTGTTACTCGCAGCCAAACTTGCCTGTGTGATTGCCCACGACACCAAATACATGCATTATGGAGTGCGGTGACCCATAGAAAGAGATAGGGAAAAGGAGGATAACGCAGTTGTATAATCTTGGTTGTGCTGATTTTTATAGACGGCAGCCACCAAAAGGCACAAATATTTTTTTTGTTAAAGAAGCAGAGATTCAGACTGTTGACAGCTGAGGTATAGTGCAAATAAAAAAGTTTCACTTGAGATCCAATTTATTACAAGAAAGTGATAAAACAAACTTTTGCACAATAAATACTTTAAAAATGTATTCTTTAAAACCACACACGTTAGTTCCCTCCGACGTGAGCGTAGCGTAAGTTGAACGTTGCGTGACACATTCTCGCGAACTTCACGTCGCATGTAACGTGGACGGCATAGATGATGTTACGCAAAAAAGACTCGCTCCGACTTGGATGCAATAACCGCACTATCTTCTGTAAACACACACCCTAACTACTAAACTATCAACAATATTACACTATCCATTATAGTGCATTTGATAGTCTATGGACACACTAGCGACTTGTAACTAACTTCCCGCCAGTTTAGGAAACGCAGTAAGTCGAGGATGTCTTAGGAGTATCTAGTAACTCTTAATAGATACTCCTAAGACATCGTCGAGTGCCTGTCGTAACATGCGACGTGAAATTCGAGAATTTGACCAAGTTTTAATGAACCTGCATTCAAGTGGGTAATAGTCAAAATTGCCCCCAAGTTGAAACAATTTAAACTCAGTTTTAGGTTACCTAATAACTAACACAACTGTGAGATCTACTTTAAGATCGTGAATACTCTATGCATTTATATATATTGGGGCCATGTGTACCCAAGTCACAATCAAATGGTTCTTTATTATGATTTTAAAACGTAATTCATCTAAATATTACTATTAATTACCATTGGATAACCCTGCAATGTTTGCGTCACACAGATTAATAACTTAGGGCAAATCGAGCTAATTTACCACCCACGTCCCAGGTTTCAATTAAGGTGTCAAGTAACTATTCAATACTTCACTTTTAAGTACCACACGAATGTTCACCAAGAACCTGTAAAGCGGAATTGATTACTTGTACTGCCTAATAAACTGGGCCAGGCTTTAACAGCGGCCTGTTAAACCCGCCCTCACTCTTAACTATTCTAAATATATTTTTAACAAAAATCAACATAATATGCGTTTTGGACTCAATTAGCTTTCTACAATATTTATGTATCCTAAACTAAAAAGTGTAGAGACCACTTCCGTAGTGGGTATACTTTTAAATTACAGTCTCTTTGTCAATATAAAATAGTTGTATTATATAGCCTATGTCATGTTACGACACCCGACTCCACCCGTACTACTGCCAACATGTCTTAGATCTCACATATGGCAACTAATGGTGGTACAGTCCATTTTACATACCCCATGGCTTTATTAATTAAAACACACGAAATTAGCGCTTACTTGCAATAAAAATTGCTTTATTATCAGCAATAATAGTCTATTATAATGTTACAAAATATCAAGCAATTTCCGGCAACGTCAAAAACAATTCGGAGAACAATTACAATCAATATTGCGCAACAAAACCCCCTTTATTGATCAATTTGTTCCCGAGCGATTGCTCGCGTGTACAACCGTATGGACGAGAAAAGTTCTATTGCCAAGGAACTGTCTGACAGCTCCTTGGCAATATAAAACCTCACGAGCACAGGGAGAGCGAATTATCATAACAGTTAGCCCGGGGCCGCTAGGCGAGGGGAGTACTATATTAGTATCAAACATTGTATATTTTTTTATGGAATAGCGGGGCAAACGAGCAATCGAAGCCACATAATAACTATGCCAATGCCCGATGCGTTGCCCTCCTTTTCACCCCACCCCCTCCATTGGCCACGGGATACTCATAAGCCGCACGAAACGCGACACCGTAGGTGTTACTTTACGGGGGTATTATGCGAGTGAGCGGAATCTGTCTGGTCGTGCCGGTCCAATTCCGTTGCATAGGAGGATATAGTGTCATGGAATATGCGTGGCATTACCTCCTATGCGGCATGCACCATGCATGGCACTACCTTTTACTCAATGATGTACGAGAGTAGCTCGGGGAGAATATCTTAACAAATAATCACAAAACATGTAGAACTGTATTCGCATAACTAAACTACCACTAGAAATGAAACTGTGTCAGCGACAAGCGACTGCAGTTTTTAAGAACTGCCCATAAACCTGAAGTGAAGGTGAGACAAAAGCGCGGCAAAGCGCTGTGCACGACAGGTTACTGCTTCAAAAGATTGAACTCCTTATGTATGTTTCATCGTAAACGACTAAACTTTGATAACAAAATATGCCACATGCAACAAAACCTTACTCAAGTGACTAAATAATAAATATTAAACTAATCGAAGCTAAAAAATACTTTTACAGTACATTCTCAGGCCTTCCGCTGTTATAGTGCAGGAGGGTAAACGAGCAATCAGAGCAGTTTGACGGCTACCGACACCCATAGACATATCCGTACAGTTGTCATGCAGATGCGTTGCCTCATTTACCTCCTCCCCCTCCAATGACCAACCGGCTACACATAAATCGAAAAGCGATAGCATCTGTCACTTTTTGGCGGAGTCATGTGAGCGAGAGGTGACCGGAGATCTCTCCGGTCGTACAGGGCTAATTCGGCTGCAATGTAGCATGGTACCACCTATAACTGAATCTTCTTATATTGTACAATATTTAATATATTGTTTAAATAATTCATTGGTTTCTATTCAATAAAGTGTCAGCTTCTGAGTCACGTCATTCATATAACGTTTGGCTCACATCAGTAACACGAAACAAACTTTTATGTTAATTATAAACAGACGTGTCGTACATGAAGTATACAACACGTCTGTTTCACATAAAAGAAATTTGTATTATTGACATACATTAAAACTACCATAATATAGTAAATACTATGATAAAAACACCTCAACTATTTACAAACCTTAATGATCAATTTTCACAATAATCAACATTAAAAATTCATTTAAATAAAATATCCGCCGACTTTTACACGCCTCTAAGCATGACGTGGCCACAACACATGAAGAATACATCTTTAAATTCATTTAACTGATTTAATAGTGCTTCATAGCTAGTGACTATGCCTGACAATCAGAGCTAATTTAGAAAAATCTACTCATATAACTAGGCACATGTAAATTAACACAACCCAATATTTTATTAAGTTAAAACTTAAATAAAATGAGAGCCCTTTATTATTTCACCATAGAATTGTAAAATGGATCTTAAAATTGAAGTTAATTTTGTTTGAGCTTTTGAGTATTCGCTTGCGTATTAGATTTTGATTTAATTTCAGCGACCAGATGAAGACGAACTACCAAGCAGAGTGCTGTCTTGGTTTTCATTGATTTATATATGTATTAAAATAAATGTTACCTTCGACACACTACTTTGTCCTCTGTTGAACATGGACATCTTTCATTGGCTTATAAACATTACGTACGTATAATTATAAACAAATATACGCGTGCACGTGTAGTACACATATACACGTCAACGTACGCGGCGAGGCTTGCAGGAGGCGTGGCAACGACTGCCTAGATTATAGATCCTTGCGGGTAGGAGCAGGGCTAAGTCTTGCCCCAACGCATGGGTCTCAGCGGTCGGAGCGGCGCTTATAACTGTATGTCACTTAAAGCATGGGTCTCTGCGGTCGAGGCGGGGCTTATAACAGTATGTCACTTAATGCATGGGTCTCTGCGGTCGTCGCCGCGAGTTGCCCGCGGCCGCGCCGTAGTGTGCGTGCAGCAGCGCGCGGCCGGACGCGCCGCACAGCTCCGTGCCGTCCCGCGCACCCGCCACGCGCGCTCCGCCCGCCAGCGAGTTGGCTATGTGCCTGTGAGTGAACCACTTTATTTATGAACAATACTAATGTTATAAAACTGAAGAGTTTGTATGTTTGAACGCGATTATGTTGGATTGGATATTGATGGATCTGCCAGTCTTATTTGCGTAATTATTTCAGTGTTTGTTAAGCTATTTATCAAGTAATTCTATATGCTATAGACCATCACGTTACGACCAAAAGCAGCAGCGTGTGCACGTTATGCAGATGAAGCCGCCAGGCGCTGGTAATTAATGCATAATAGAAATACTAAACTCTCTCTCTTTCTCTCTCTCTAGTAGGGCGGATGTTTGTGGCCTCTGTAGTCATCAAATCTGATTATAGTTCCGATTGCTCATATGCCCTCTGACACTAATAAACCAGCTCTTGGGCAGGGGGACGCTGTACAGTGTGAGGGTAGCACTCACCTCACGGCGTGGTACGGCACGTGCAGCACGCTGAGCCACTCGAGCCCATCTCCCACGGTGGCGGCGCCCACGAACTTGGACGCGCTCGCGCATGAGAACAAAGCTATCACGCGGTGACCCTCCTGTGGATTATCACAAGTGTTACAAAACGTACTTGTGTACGCAGAAGGTTATACTTCGTTGTAACAAACCGACAATAATAATTTACTTGTTTGTAAAGTGGTGTGTTTAGTGTTACTGGTAAAGACTATTGCGTCGCCCGGCGAGCTCACACAACAATCCTATGAAGACCGGTTGAGCTTCTTTTCGAAAAGAGAATAAGGAAGAACTAGTTCATAACAACTACGCAGATCATCCCGCGAGCGCGTGTAGTAGTTAGCTTCATCCAGTGAATTTATCTATACTACTATTATACGTTATACCATACGTTATACTATGCGTTACTATACGTTATACTATGCGTTACTATGCGTTATACTATGCGTTACTATACGTTATACTATGCGTTACTATACGTTATACTATGCGTTACTATGCGTTACTATACGTTATACTATACGTTATACGAACGCAGTGTATATCGATCTGCTCATTCTTCGCAAAAATGTTCACTTTCCCAACATTTCAGTCACATTAGTGTTCACAGTCACGGAACGTTATTTATTACTATAAAACTACTCTTACGGATTTTATCGCGATGCAATTACTTATTTAACCAGCCCGACGCTTCTGAAGCTTTACAGCAACCATGATAAATAAAATTCTAAAAAGTAGTTCTATTGTAATACATATGTAAAATTCGCGTTAGCTCAACACATCAATCTTTATTTATCTAAGTTACATACGAGCTGTATACTGCTACTCGTGTCAATAACCAAAACATTGCACTCTCGTCAATTTTCACAGTAAACGATATTTTATAGTTGCGTTGCCGCTTAATTTTGGTGCGTCACACAAGACCGACACTATGTGGCAGCTATGCTGTTGCGTCTTGTGCAGTTTATAAGTTACCGGTGGCCCATTGCAGGGATGAGGACAATGCATTTGCATAAGCTCTATGCATGTGTCAATAGTCACGAAAAGGCTCACGTTCTTGTATCTTCTTATCCTGTAAGAACTGATATACACACCTGTTTGAGCTTTTGAATTTTTTTGGCGGTATTCGGCGTGAAGGGGAAGCTACCACCACTGTTCTGCGCCGCCTCGACTATATGCAAGTCGTCCGCCTTCACTACCAAGTACCGCATGTTCGCCTCGCCGTTCTCCGCGTACTTCTCGATGTTCGCTAGCAGAGTCTTCCCATTCGGCGACATGGGACTCTTGGGCCCGCTGTACTGTGGAGAGAAACCTTGGGCCATCCCGTCCATCCTCCATCCCGGTCGCTGTCCGTTCCGATAGTATCCGCCCTGGTAGAAGTTATTGGCGGCGAAGTCGTTTTGTCCGTACTGTGGATAGAATTTGGGGTCATGTCTCAGTTGATCTTCATCTACTCGCGTCCGCCAGTTCGGCGAGTCGACCGTCAGGGGCTTGGGTCTCTGACCTATGCCGGTGGGTTGGTTGAGCCCTACGTTCCTCTCCTCGGCTCCTAATACTTGGACTACGGTATTCAGTATCTGCTCATCAAGGGGAGTCATGGGTTTGGACGGGTTGGACATGCGGCGTATGACCAAAGCACACAGTTTTTGCCTAAGGTAGTATACGCTCAGCGCGTCCGAGGCGTCTGCAGTGAAGGCCATCCAGTCGTCCAGTGTCAGCACCGCCGTGTCTGGGGAGGAGTTGTTCTCGTCTGCTTCACTGTCCGAGTCGCTGGAGAGCCCCGGAGGGTTTGCCCTCTGCGTCAGCGCCCCCGCGGGCAATCTGAGGGGGCCCCCGAATAATGATACGGTCAAAGGTGTGACCAAGGTATTTGTGCGGATGAAACAAAACCGTCCCATGCGCGATATCTCTTCAAACACGACCCAATCCGTTGGCAAGACTTGTAGGGTTTTCACCGAGTCGGTGACTCGTCCCCCGCGATGCAGGATAGACTTTGGATGAAAGCCAACCTTAACCTCCTTGGAGGTCCGCAGCATGCCCGAATCCCGGTCGATTCGCGCAATGGCCGGGTACAATCCGCTCACCAGCACCGCTTTGACCACATGCCACTTCTCGGAGTTCAAATTAACATCTTTTATATCGCCAGAGCCTCTCGCTTTGACCAGGCCCAGGGCTCGAAGCTGCGCTAGCAGTTGCGATCTGTAACCCACTATCATCTCCATGGTGGCGCCGCATATGAGATTCTTCGCACAGAAGGTTTTCTCTGTGCCATTGGATCGAGCAGTCTGCCAGGCCTGGAAGGCTCGCAGCAAAGCCATGTGGTCAGAATAGCTGTCCGAAGCGAACTCCTTCCTGGCCATCGTCCCTCTGTTCCGATTCTCTGGGTTCATTGATATCTGGAACGGCTCCTTATTGGCCAAACTGCAGACTATCGTCAAAATTGGGTCCAGACATTTCATGACGCAAGCGTATAGTAGCATCTTTCCTAACTTCGGCTCCACAGTCAGGTCCAACAAGTGCTGACCGATTTCCGTCAAGTCCTCCATCGGCGTCAAGGCTCCTATCGTCTTGAGAAGCGAGACCGCGTTCCGGACGGCCAAGAACGAGGGCGGTTCGAGCGCTTTCGACAAGAAGTCTGCTATTGGCGTATTGCCTGTAGTCAGAAGTTTGGTATGAAGGCACAGCTCCTGCAAGGGCACCCGTAGTATTTCTGGGATGGAATTGAGAGGCAGAGTCTTGAATCTGCGCTTGGAGCACATGTGGAAGCACTGGCCGGGTCTGGTCCGACCTGCGCGGCCCGCTCGCTGCTGGCAGCAGGCTCGCGAGGTCCACACGCACTGCAGAGAGCATACGCCACCGTTGGACTCGTAGTACTTCTCCTTCACCTTACACGAGTCGATGACATACACAACATCGTCGATGGTTATAGACGTCTCCGCGATGTTCGTGGATATGATAATTTTCCTGGCATTGGGTAGCGGATTGAACACTTTCTTCTGATCCAAGGTCTGCATGTTGCTGTGTAAAGTGAAGATCTGGAATTTCATGACGCTCATCTCCGTGCACGTCTGGATCATGTCCCTCAGGGTCACTATATCGTCGTACCCCGGAAGGAATATGAGAATGCTGCCTTTTGCCATGTTTAGGTGTATGTGCTTGACCAGAGCCAACATGAGCTGATGATCGATCAATTCCTGTGAGAAGGCGTGGTTGTATACGTCGAGTAGAAAGTTGTCTGCGGAGTTTTCGTCCACCTGGTTGCCCTTGACTTCGTCTATGTTCCCCGTCGTCGCTAGCAGTTTGGCGCACTCTACGTGGCCGTTTTCTGTGGCGTAGTCGTGGGCGGTCCTGCCGGATTTGTCTTTCGCCATAGGATCCGAACCTGTGAATTAAATTTACTCTTACTACTCTCTAACATACTTAAGATATACCTTTGATAGCATATTATTAGGACAAGGTTTTTTTCTTAAGCATACTGATTGGGTGTTAATGGGAGTAGTTGGTTTGGATACAGGACATATTAGGTGTAAGTAAATATATAAATAAATGGAAGTTTTTCCAATTACTTTCCTTTTGGTTGCTTCCTCTGTTAGGAGTAAACCCATATAAAGTAAAAGCTATTATGTCGCGATTCGTGCTATTTATTAGTCCGGATGTCCCAACGGGAGAGAAAACGTAAAGCTATCAAACAGCACGCTCAAGATGTAGCAAAACTGTGCTACGCGTGAGCGTAGTGCCACTTGCTTGTGCTACGAGTCCAGGTAGTGCCACCTGCTTGATCTACGAGCCGGCGTAGCTTCACATGCTTGTGGTACGAGTGAACGCTGGGGCACGCCCTTCAGGAATATGTCTACACATAACTCACCTATATGTAGCAGCTGCCCCACAGCGGACATGAGCCCCTTGGAGGCGGCCGCCATGAGAGCGGTGCGGCCGCAGCGCGAGTGCGCCACGTGCAGGGGCACGCCCTCCGACAAGAACATGTATACCACCTGACTGAATGCGTCCTATAACAATCGTGCAACAAAATAACTGTAATACAAAATAACCTTTAATAATAACCTCTGAATTAAAAATAATAAATATTTTTAATTCAGAGCCAAAAACCGACTGCCTAAAATGTTGTACTGAGTTTTATATAACGAGTCGCTCGCGCTACCAAAACTAATCTAACATGTACATTACAATCCGTCAAGGCGTTCAGGCTGCGGCTGGGAACATAGGAATCTACATACATTCGATCGAATAACATTATCTTCCTTCTGCTGCAGTCGGGTACTCACGGGGCTGCCTTCGTTGAAGCACTCCTCGAGGAACTCGTCCATGTCGGCCTGCACCGCCGGGTCTATCGGCGCCTCTTTGTCATCCTTACAGCTGCTGTCCTCTGGACTTATCGCCTTCTGTTCTGCATCAATATAATGGGGCTTCTTTACTCAGACGTTAAGTAACATTACACAGATAATTCATATATCGCAAGCAATATAGATAAATAAAATATTGAACAATTATTATAAACAAATTCTTAAAGGCGTGCCATGCTGCATGTAAGGGTAGTGACAACTATGCAGTCACGTGTATCGTGTGGTTTTAGTTCCCTGTGGCCGTTAGAGGAAGAGCGAAAGAAGGCAACACGTTTGTGATATGTATTTATGTTGACATCCATCAACTGGCTCCTACTGCTCGGTGGCTCTTTAGTCCAGTGCCTGCTCCTAATCTCGGTACCTTCTAGATGCGACCAGTAGCTCTGCTGGCCGCTCTTGAGCTTCGCCTTCAGCTCCCGCTCCACCGCCGCCATCTTTTTGCTGCTGTAGCGCGTCACCTTCAGCACGTCCTCGAGGTAGAAGCGCTGCACCTCGTACAACCGCCCGGGGATGGTGATAACTGGGCAGTTGTTGAAATATCTGCGGAGAACAGAAATCTTTTTTTTTATCATTTCAATCAAACATTTTCAGTTTGCCTGCGCTGGTAGCATTATACTCGCCCAGTCTGCTACGCTACCCTAACATTGCTATGTAGGCGTAGTAGAAGATATATACCACTCGCCCCAGCTGGCCTTACAGTCCGTATATTGTCAAATTAAATATCAGTTTCACTTGCATCGTCCCTTGGCCTCTCGCCGCTTGACTTGCCTACCCTATTCACCCAACGGGACACACGTAATTTCAACCTCTCGATCACGGAACATCAGTGTCAAATGAGGACTATGGTGTCGCGTTACGTACAATTTGTGCCAACGGCTTTCAATAGTAATACAAGTGAACAAACGACGAAGTTATTTGGTGACTACCGACGCCCATAAATATTCGCACAATCAAAAGTTACATCGGTGTATGGTCCTTCTTTTCCCGTCACTCCATAATCCGGTGGCCGACCCACCTGTAAGTAACACTCACCTGGAGAAGATCTGCGTGTCTGCGGTGGCGGACATTAGCACCAGCCGCAGGTCCTTTGCCCGCGGCAGCGCGTCCCTCAGCGCTATCAACAGGAAGTCGCTGAACTTGTCTCTCTCGTGTACTTCGTCCACGAACACGTGCGTCACGCCTGATAGCAAAAATTGGAATCGTTGAGGGGAGATGGACGTGGATCCATGCAGACCACGCACCATTTGAACTGATCATCACCTGTGAGCGAGGTGTCTCCACCCATCAGCGTCCGCAGTAGCACTCCATTGGTGCAGTAAGTGAGGACGGTCCGCGGACTGACTCTAGACTCCAGACGGATCTGGTAGCCGATGGACTGTCCTATCTTCTCCATGCGTTCGTGTGCCACCTTGAATTAAATAATAGTTATTTAAATGACTAATCCTTAAGTGGGAATTAATTACATGGATATATAGATAGATAGATACACACATAGATCATACATAGACAAACCCGTTTAATAAATATTGGGAAAATCGATAACATACGGACAAGGTCCCTAAAAGCTGGCTTTCTTTTGTAACATGTCATATATGCAAAATTGTACAAAAAAAAATATGTTTTCACCATATGACAGTTTTTGTATTAATAATTAAAGCACTACCTCCTAGAACAAAGAAGTACCACCAGAGTGGCGCCATCCCATTGTCATACGATGCATAATAACTCTTTGTTTACCCTCTCGGCGACAGAGACAGCGGAGATCCTCCTCGGCTGCGTGCAGTATATTCTGGCGGGTTGCTTGTGGTCCTGGCAGTAGTCCAACACCAACTGCGGCAGCTGCGTGGTCTTGCCGCAACCCGTGGCTCCCGCCACAATGATCACCTGCGACAGAACGAGCGGCGGTTCTCAAACAGTGGACCACAGGTCCCGAGTGTGACCTCATTTGCTTACAGCCACAGATGGTATAGATATTGTTGTGTTGCCCACATTTGTATGACAACAATATCTATACTTGTATGTGTCCTTTCCTCCTCCCGTCCAATGGGCCACCACCTACTCACAAACCGCACGGAGTGCGCCACCATACCTGTCACTTTGCGGAGGTGTCATGTGAGCGTGCCGGCCCAATTTCGCTGCAATGCAGCATGGCGCTACATCTTACTAAACTGTTTATTTATTAATCTCCAGTCGGCCACAAACACACACACTCTTTTAGTATTGTTATTCTTTGATGACGACATCCAAGATTATTCTTTGTATAATTGAATAGTTCTTCAACTGTGAATATTCATCATTATTATCGTCATCGGTCCACTGCTGGACACAGGCATCTTTCAATAACGCCAAGAAGTCAATGACCTCCTGCTACTCTCATCCATCCGCTGTAACAATATAATGTACACTGTGAGTATTACTTTGAGTTAATACCTGATTTTGAGATATTGCATTGATGAGCTCTATCCTCTGCTCGTACACTGGCAACTTCTCTCGGAACTTCATCAGATCTGGATTATATGTTGTGTTTGGAACCTACAAAGACATGTTTAATGCAAATATGAAATTAGACTGGTTGTGACGTTCAACAAGTAATTTATAATTCTATTTTGATGAAATCATTTTCATTTAATTTCATTTCATTGTTCCAAAATAAGGCAATTTGATCTGATATTTATTTACGTGTGTATAATACACAAACCTGTGCAACGCCATTGTTCAACTGTCCCATTGCCTTGTGAGCCAATTGTGGACTTCTTTCTTTCTCTGGACAACAACTCAAGTCGTCTTTCTCCTTGCTGGTGATTGGGAAGGCATTGAATAATTCGGCTATAGTGCATCTCATGTTTGAATCTAATATAAGTTTGGCATCATTCTGTATGATGGTTGAGCCCAATCTCTTATATATTGTTAAATATCGATTGACTCCTGTAAAGAAAATAAGTAAGAAAACCTCTGCTGCCTTCTTCAATTACTTTAGTAGTTATAGATACTACCTTGTGGTCTAGTAGGCAGGCTGTCCAACAACAATTGAGAGTCTGGCTTTGAGTCAGATTACTATTGCTCTATTAAATTCATAATTTTTTTAATAACAGAGTTAAGTCAGGAAGTTGGCAGTGTTACATTTCCATACCTTGGAGAACATATTAACCTAGTGCCAATGCATCTGAATTCTCTCAGGTCATGTAGGATTGCAGTCTCATTGCTGGCGAGCATGGGCTTGTGCACTATTACATGTCCTGAGCAGTGGAGTAATCTCTATATAGATAGACCTCCATTGCTGAAATTTGTCTAGGACAATGTTTTATAGATACTATTCCATGGTCTAATCCTAAAAGCAAAATTAATTAGATTTGCCTCAGTGGATATTGGGTTATGAGACCCTAAGACAAGTTTTCGGTAGTACTCTTTTTGTATTGTAATAGGTGAATATGGAAATAGGCAATGCTCTAGTCTGCACTATAACATATCCGATCCAGTAGGCCCAAGTTCAGCTGGATGAGCATTGTGGTTGTTATATAAGTAGCATTAGTAATATAGATTAAAGGAAAGATATAATATAGAGAAACATTTGGTATTAGGTCATACTTGGTTTTTAATAAATTTAAACAATCTATGTGTACCTGGTTCTTCTCATATCAGGGCTAAGGTCAGAAATGGTAACTTGTTTAGTTTTCTGAATTGATTACTTAAGAAGTGACTTATATTATTCTAAATAATAATTCTATTTTATGGATTTTTTGTTAGGTTGGTTGGATGTCTATATATAATTACATTCACTACTATTGTCATCATTCCATTAACATATTTAGTGTTTAAATAGAACTCATATCTGCTACATGCACTTCTTTACAGATTACTTGATTTACTATGCCTGAATATAAGCATAACAGAACTATGCCAATATTTCTGTATAATTCATTTATTTCAATAAAATTATCATCCAGTTTTTATAGTACATATATTGTTGGTTCAATTTTAGATACAGTACACATAAACAACACAATAAGATCTGATAAGTACACTTTCATCAACCTAATTCGCTCTGTTAACAGTTTTTCTGCCAATGAATATAATCTTAAAAATAATAAAACAACTGATTTCACATACAATTGTAAGAAGTATCATGCTGTATTGCAGCCAACACATATTTAGATATCACTTATGATAATTCTATAAAGTGAAAAATATTATGTCGCTTTCGCAAGGATCGTGAGTTTCCAGTGGCCCATTGGAATGCAAAAAGGGAGGCAACATGTCCACATAACAATTATATCTATGGACTTGTGTAACGACGTTGGCTTAAACTTTTGCTAAAGACCGTAACTCCGAGATATGTTCGCGACTTATATACTAAATATATGAAAAATACAAGCCAAACCAGTGTCTTGATGGAGATGAGCAAATAATATTGAAAAGTAACTAATTATTATATTTACCTTTCCCGCGCGATTTAGACTTCAGTCCAAGCTTAGCAACAGTTTCATGTATAAAACCTCGTTCTTGAGCAGACAGAAACGTTGGAAACTTTAGCTCAGTCTCATTGTCATCACTCAAGAATTTGTCCATTTGAATTTTTAACGCTATACTCACTGATTCGGCGATAGGAAAACGCTTATTCCCGAAATTACGTTTACCTCTTTTGGAACTCATGTTTGTATTTTGTTGTTCGCACAAATATTTCGTACAATACTTTCGATAAATAGTTAAACAATTTTCCGATTTCACAATATTGCACTAAATCAACAAAAATCACTCCAACGCACAAATTTTAAAGTAATATGTTACCTTATACTCATACGCAAAATTGAAAATATTTCCAACAACTTATAAGATAAATATTTCATTGAAAAACACTTTTTTTACTGTCTAATAAATAAAGAAGGGATAAAACTTATGGCAAAAAGGCTTCCATTTGCACTATACCAATATTCATATGACAGTTTCTTTAGAACAAGTCTTTAGTACACTGTACATAAGTCTGTATAATAATGATAAATACAAAGTTAAGGAAGATAGAGATTAAAGGTGTTCGGGTGGAGTTGAAAACTTTCCGCTTTGTAAAATTTCATGGATGTACGTTTGTAATCTGTTGTCAGTTGGTTTCTGATTGGCTAAAATTTGTAGAAGGAGAAGGCGTTTCGTGTTATCTGTCATCATTTTTCGAACATGAACATGTTCTGTGGACCCGAATACAAGCATTGGACTTCTCTTCATTTCGCCGTTCACATCGGATTGCTATTTTTACTTTGAACGGATTGCCTCAAGGCCTAGGTGTAGGTATGTTCAACCATAGAGGTAAAGTCACTGGTTTGACCCAGATAGGTCAGACCAAAATGTGATTCTGGAATTTTTCAAATATCTAGTGAAAGTGAAATCTCCCAACTCCGGTTTGTGTTTGAAGACTATAGGCAGGCCTGTCAAGGCGAGTGTCCAAGTTGGTTAATAGATAAGGAAGATAAGAATGCATTAGTATCGTTGTGTGTATAATCTCGTATGTACATTGCGCAGAGACAAATGAAGGAAAAAACAGAGAGACAGATAGTAAACCACATTTGCTTACTCTTTCGATTTAGGCGGACGCGTTTTAGGATGGTTTCACTATTCTATCTATATTATCTCTATGGTTACACTACCGTGCCTCGGATATCGGTGAGCAAAGTTAATAGGCCATTGGTCTTGCATCTGATTTTGCTCTGACTGGATCGGACCATACCATCAAATAAGAAAATGAGAGAATAGAAGGTACATTTGTTCCTATGCAAATATATAATATACCTAGCGCAGATGGCTAGTTTCTACAGAAATGCCACCATAGCCAAAATTCAGCTAGGATAACACTATTATTACTTTCCGAAATTTGCTTAATATATAATATATATTTCTACCAGATACGTAGTATTTCTATATATTCTATAGCTTGTGACCATGAGTGTTAGTCGGCGCTCGAGGGCGAACAGTAGGTATTATATTTTGTAGTATACTGTAAGTATAAGAGGGCGCGTTTAGAAAAAAGAAGTGTTGGTCGACCGCTCACCAGGTGGGAAGACGATCTCCGCGCAGTAGCCGGTCCGGGATGGATACTGGTCGTACATCCCAAAGTACTAAACGGTCACATGCCATTGATGACGTTCATGCTCTTCTGCCTAAAAGGATTGTTCCCCATCTGCATCTGTATAACAGGTGTACAATCACCCAAGTTTATTACAGTCCAAGAAGCATACAGATGCAGATAGAGGACCGTTTATTGTGCATGTTTCCCACTCAGAAGACCATTCTTCTCCCGGTGCATTCATAAATCCCATTAAATTCGGTCAAGTTATGACAAACTCCCGAGTTCAGTGTATTAAAAAGGACGGAATAGCTAAGGTTGGTAGAAACAGGATTAGTGTGGAATTTTCGTCTCCAAAAGCTGCCAATGAGTTTCTCTCTAATACTGTTTTACTATCAAACAAGTTTACTGCCATTGTTCCCACTTACAATGTTACTCGTATGGGTGTCGTTCGAAATGTTCCCACAGCGATTTCCATGGACGAATTTGTTAGTAGTACAAATGTTCCAGGTGGTTGACAGACGAATGGATGACGTCTGGCCTTTGGAATGTATCCGACATTCCTTATCCTTCCAAGATGTCTTAACCGAAAGGCCTCAATTGATGGTTATACTGTTTGGATCCCAACTGGCTCAGTTGTGTTGACATTGAATGGTCAGGTCCTTCCATCCAGAGTTTTCTGTCTATACACTGCCTTACCAGTAGAACTGTACAAATTCCCCACAATCCAATTCCTCAGCTGTTGTCGTTTTGGTCATGTGGCTGACAAATGCCAATCAAAGTGCCTCAAATGTGCCAAAGAACACACAGTAGATCGTGTAATCTCACTTCACTTGAAGCCAAGTATTCAAACTGTGAAGGTTCACACTTCTCCATAGATAGGTGTTGTCCTGAACATAACAGAGAGAAATCTATCAAATCCACCATGGCCCAAGAAAATATTTCATATATAGAAGCTTCATCACGTTTCCCTGGAATAAACCGAGCATATTCTGATGTTCCTCGTACTATTGTCTCCCCCCCTCCCAGATCCCAAGTACTCTTGACCTTAGATCACTTGGAGCCTTCCCAACCTTCCCAAACTTACCGCCGTACAATAATTTCTTCTCCTAAACCTCGAAAACCAGCTTCCTCTCATGGATACGACCGTAGAGCTCATGAGGCCATCATAGCTCAACGAGATCCCCCATCTTCTGCCAACGGGACTGCCATAGGGCAAAGGAGTCTGGGGACAACCTTATGCTGAATCTAATTGATCTACTTATCAATATGCTTTCAAAAATGAACGATTTCCCTTTACCCGACCACGTTGCCAATAAAGTTAGTCACCTCATATCAGCCATTCAAGTTCCCACTAATTCAATGCAATTCACAAAGTATTCGTCCTAAAGTTCATGAAACTCCTAATTTATATAATCTGCATAAAGCACTGGTATTTGCTGTTACGGAGACATGGCTGCTTCCCAATTCCCAGTCTTGGATAAGGAGCTTTTCATGTCTCTGAGATGACAGAGCTGATGGTTACGCAGGTGTGGCTTTGATCATAAGATCAGCCCTCCTTTTTCACGTTTGTTCCTTACAGAAATCCCTTCTGCTATTAATGCTGTTGCTGCCTTAATTCAGGATGTCTCTGTACTCCTGATATATATTCCTAATCCTTCTGTAGTCCAATCCAGTGATTTAGTTCCTCTTTTTCTTCCCTATCTGGTAAGTTTTTAGGGGATTTTAACTGCCACCACCTTATGTGGGTTAGTATACATTATGGCTCCTTTGGTTGTGATTTGGTGGATATTACCGACAATCTAAATATATGTCTATTAAATGATGGTAGTCCTACTCGTAGGACCCGCCCTGATCAGATCCTAGTGCAGTAGACTTATCCTTTTGCACCCCAAACCTAAGCTCTCTTTTGGATTGGAGAGTTTTACATTACTCGAGTGGTAGTGATCACCTTCCTATCCTCATTACCAATCCTTCCATTTCTTTCAATACTTTCAATAAAACTCCTCTTTTAAAATATCAACTGTCAAGAGCAAAGTGGGATCTCTTTGCAACTGATTGTGATTCTAGTGTGAATTCTTTGCCTAACATTAATATCGGAAATTTAGAGGTCTGTTGTGTTAATTTCATTTCAGGTCTGTCGTCTTCAGCAGATAAAAACATCCCACTCAAAAAACATTCCCCATGTAAACCTTCTCCACCTTGGTGGGATGCGTAATGTAGTGACATGGTTCACCAAAAGAAAAAAGCTGAGGAAACATATTGTTTGTTTATGACAATGGATAATTTCCTTTGTCTTTAAAAGAATGTCAGCCTTGGCAAAGCGTCTTTTTTTTTAAAAAGAAGAGATTAGGTTGGTTATCCTTCTGTAATTCTATTAGCCCACGTACCCCTACAGTTCTATTATGGAGACAAATTAAACTATTTCGCCGTGCCTTTTTAGTAAGGGAATTACCAAGCAATGCCCCAAATCTTTGGTATGAAGGCTTCGTAGATAAATTAGCTCCACCAATTGTCCCCCATCAGGATTCTCTATCAATCTATCCACTGTCCCGAAGTACTGCATGTAATAGATTTGAGGATCCATTTTCAATGTCAGAACTTCGTTCCGCGTTGGATATCCTTAGAAATACTTCTCCTGGTCTAGATGGCATTCCTTATGACTTTATCACAAAATCTGGCTCTGCTTCAAAAACATTCTTTCTAAATCTACTTATTTTTTTTTCCAATTGGGTCGTGTACTTCCTTCATGGAAAAACCAGTTAGTACTTCCTATATTCAAGTCTGGTAAAGATCCAAATTTAGATTTTTCTTACCGTCCCATTGCCCTTTCCTCTCGCCTATTTAAAATTATGGAACACATTATTAAAGCCCGCCTTGAATGGTTCGTGGAAAGTAATGACTTTCTGGCTAAGTCCCAATTTGGGTTCGGAAAAGGTTTGGGTACTAGTGATAGCTTAGCCATCCTATCCACTGACATCCGCATAGCATTTTCTAAGAATGAATTCGTCATTGGTGTTTTCTTAGAAAAGAAGCTGCATATGATAACCTTTGCTCAGAAACAAATTGTTTAAGCTGAACATTCCAGAGAAACTGTGCAATTTCATTCGCAGCTCTTTCATGGACAGAACAATAGAGATCCGTTATGGAGGTCTTTCGTCTTTCAGACGTATATGAAAAGGTCTTCCTCAAGGCTCAGTCCTCAGCCCGTTATTATATAACATTTACACTTCGGATCTTCAGCAGTCTGTTACTCCCTTTTGAAACATTCTACAGTATGCTGGTGACGTTTTCATATATTCATCATCTTCAAACATTAGAACAGTGGCTTACATCCCTTGGTATGTCGCTTTGTCCTCCTTAAAAGCTCTGTAGTAATATTTACGGGAAGAAGGATTATTCCTCATATTGACATAGTGTTCCAAGACCATCCAATCAGAAATAAGGTGAAATTCTTAGGAATTATTTTCGACTCTATATTGTCTAGCACTCCACACATCAATCACATTGTCCAAAAGTGCCAGTCCAATATGAACATTCTTAGATACCTTCCGGGTGTTTGGTGGGGGGCTCAACCATTATCTCAAAAATTACTTTACAATGCCATTGTCCGAGGCGTAATTGACTATAGTTGTTTTCTTTTGGAACCATGTAGCAAGGTTTCTCTAGGAAAAGTAGATAAAACACAACATCAATGCTTACGCATAATACTAGGAGCCACGAAATCTTCCCCTACGAATGCTCTCCAGGTAGAAGCCCTCGATTCTCCATTGTTTTTACGCAGACAATTTTTATCGGATAGATATATATTTAGAATTTCTGCTCGTTCTGATCCTCCTCTTCTACCGAAACTTCAAAATTTGATTGATCTGATGGTTAATAATAAATATTGGCATAAATTAAATTCCCCTTGTTTAGTTAAGAGTTTTCAAAAATTAACTAATCTTCCGAACTCCTGTTTCTCATGTTCTCGTTTTCCAATTTCTCACACGGCATATGACGTTTTGTTATATCGTCCTCGGATTCTATTAATCTTTGGCGTGTCCAAAAATGATTCAGGTTCCAATTAAATTTTTAATGGTATTATAGAGAAGGATTGGAGTGATTGGCTTCCTATATACACAGATGCCTCCAAACTTTCACTAGAAGGCCATGTAGGTTCGGCAGTTTGGATCCCCAAATATAATACTCTCCTCAGTTTTAAATGTCCTAAGTTATCATCTGTTTTCACTGGTGAGTCCATAGCTATTCTAGAGGCAGTTAAATTTTGTAGGATGTCACCACCTAAACAAAACTATAATTTTCTCCAAGCCATCGGGTCAAACCAGTTTATTTCTAATTCTAAATTTCCTCTAATTTTAGAATGAGGTTGTACTTGCTTGGTTACCTAGTCATAATGGTATTCTCGGCAATGAAATTTTGGATCAATTTGCAAAAGACGCCGTATCAAATGGCGGCCTAGATCATTATCCAAAACTAGATCTTGTTAAGGAGTGGCAAACAAATTGGTCGAATAGTAGCAGGGTTAAAGGGTTATTTTTATGATATCCAATCTCTTATTCCTTCTAAACCTTTGTTTTCTCGTTTCCGTCTCACAGATAAACAAACAACGTTGGTTATGTGCAGGTTGCGTATAGGCCACTTGTGTACTCCCCTACATTTTAATAGATTAGGAATTATACAAGCTCCTTTGTGTGACTGTGGACTTGAGGAGGGTTCAACAGACAATATCCTTTTCAATTTCCCAAACCGCACAGTTTCTTTGTACACCATCCTCCCTAGGAACATTCCTAAGCCTATTACCACCAAAACCTTGCTATATATGACTTCTACTAACTATAAGCTTTTATCCCTTCTATGTCATTATATCCGCTCAAACAACATCAAATTGTAAATTGTCTCTTCTTTTTGTGTATGTCCTGTAACGTTTTCGTTTGTCCTTTTTAGATTATCTACATTCAAACAAGATATTATAATCTTATCGCTTTGGCATAAGTTTGAAACCGATCGATCTTGAAAATCAGTGCTCTTGTCAACTTGGACATTGGCAGCAATGGCTGTTAACCTATGACGGCCGATTGCCATTTCTGACAAAACATAAAGAAGAACAACTCGTGTAGAGAATTGTACACACGTGTAGAACTTATTTGATAATAATTGGTGGAAAACCAGTGTTAGATAAGTAAAACATTTATACATTAAATTGAATCATGTCGAAGAAGATTAAAAGATTAGTTGTAGATACAACTGCATTCATCAAAGCAGCAAATCTGCAAGACATTGCAGAAAATATATATACTATTCAAGAGGTAATTGACGAAATAACTAACGATAGACAGCGACGAAAGCTAGTGGTACTTCCCTATGATCTAAATGTAAAAGATGTCTTTATAGAAAATATTAAATTTGTTACCGAATTTTCAAAGAAAACTGGGGATTATACAAGTCTTTCTGCCACCGACATAAAAGTCATGGCTCTCACATATCAATTAGAAAAGGAAACAATTGGCACTGAACATCTTAAAACTGAACCTACAATGTCAAAGACTGTTAAGGTTACAGGTTTACCAAATTTTAACCAGTCAGAAAATGAGAACAATGTAATGGACACTGTTAAAGTAGATGAAATGAGTGACAACGAAACCGAAGACTCTCAGTTAGCTGCCGAAATAAAGAATATGAATTTAAAAGAAGATAAAGAACTTGATAATGTAATTGTTAAAGTTTCTGATGAAGAGGCTACTGATACTGAGGACGAATCTGACAGTGATGAAGGAGACTGGATAACACCTGGCAATTTGGGTGAAAAAAAGAAGGAATTAGATATGGGACACTTATATGATGAGATTGAATCTGTAGAAGTGGCATGTATCACATCTGATTTTGCCATGCAAAATGTTTTGAAACAGATTGGTTTAAATGTCACCTCTGTCGATGGTAGAATTATTAGGCATTTACGCACTTTTATTTTCCGCTGCACAACATGCTTTCGAACAACTAGTGTGATGACAAAACTTTTTTGCCCGAAGTGTGGGCATGCCACTTTAAAAAAAGTGTCAGTCAGTACTGATGATGATGGCAATCAACACATACACATTAACGGCCGAAAACCACTGACAGCAAGGGGTAAAAAGTTCAGCCTACCAACACCAAGAGGAGGCCAGCATTTTCAATATCCAATTCTTACCGAAGATCAGCACATACATAAAAACTTTGCTACAAAGCTTGGACGCAGCAAAACGAATGCCCTGGACCCAGACTATACTGCTGGTTTCTCACCATTTGCAATGAAGGATGTGAACTCAAAGTCTGCAGTTTTAGGAGTCAGAGCAAATAAACAAGATATAAAATATTGGATGAAGCATTATTCAAAGGGTAAAAAGAAATAAATAAAACAATTTTGTTATAGTATTGTAATATATGGTTGATTATCAGCATATTTATTGTTTATTCATTTCCTATTTTTAAACATGAAGATCAACACATAGGAGAGGATACATTTACAACATCAGTATCAAGTAAATTCTAACTTATTCACTTTAACTACAAGTATACTTTGTGCACAGCTATAACAAAATAGTTATTAACCAAAAGCACCCTTTTAATAATCAAAGTTTTGTCTGATTGTAACTACTAAATAATATTTGATAACAATTCTTAGTTTGACCAGCAAACTTCCCTAATGATCAAATTATATTGTTTAAAGGGTGCAGATGACAAAAATATGTACCAGTACAGGGCCCCACACAACTGTAGCATCATGTCATATGTGGTTTTAGCTACACATTTACGCAACTGGAGAAACAACCGCAACTTTTGCATTCTATGCATGATACACCTATGCATGAGCACTATAATTGTGTGCCAGGACCTACCTATACCTATTGATTTAAATGACAAATTCTATTTTCACAGGTAGAGTTAATTACAAGATAAATCTTACAATTATGATTACATGCATAATAAACCACCAACAATTATCTACTTTTCAAATGGATTATGCAAGTATAGTCCTATTACATTTTCTCTATGAGTATTTATCTTCAACTATAACTTAAGGTTTTGCTTAAATGCTTACTTCCCTTCAAGTTTCTCTTCAATAAATTTAAACACAGAAGACATACATGTATATGATGTCATCTCATGTTTGGAATGACCTAAAATTAAAGAATAGTTTAACAAAACAAATTACAGATATTAATGTTTATGATCTCGTAAGAATTAGAAAAAAACATGTTATATTATGTTTATAATCATATTAAAACAAATTACCTAGCCTCTATATACAATATTATGAGCAGCTAAATTTACCTGCAGAAACTCTCATCACATCATGCTCTGGAGTATTTATTGGTGTATTAAGAGGCGAAGGGCTGGATATCCAATTTCTTGAGATCTGCAAATACATTTTCATACTTAAAAAGCTTTAAATATACACACCATAACAAATTGTGGAATTTATAAATGCATATGATATCACTGTCAGATATAGGTTGCAGCATTATCAATAGTATACAGACATAAGCAGATAATTTAGGATAAATTAAACATTTTTACAACTGTCATTAATTAATTATCCAAGTTATTTTGATTTAAATTTTTATTTATTGCACATCAAAGTACTTTATCTACAAAATTATTTTAACTCACACATTTATATTTAATATACCCTAAAGGCCCAGTAGCAACATACATAGTTGCTTATGAATATATCCTTCATACACACATAATAATAGTATTGAACATACACAAAAAGTAATTGTAATGTTCCTGCTCAGTTTCCACATTAAATAGTAATACTTCAAGCTAATATAATCCTCTCCGTTAGTAACAGACTATTGACACCTAAGAAATAAACAAGTATTTGCTAGCAATCAAGCAAAATGTATGTAATGTATACGTAAAAAAAATTTTTTTAGACAATGCCACACTTTCTAGACATACCTTCAACAACTATAATATTACTTCTATATCATAGTATATTGTTCATCATAACCATTAAATTATTATCAGGCTTTCTTTTGATGCAAAATGAACTAAGTATGTTCATAAATATTTTCTAGAAATTTATGTGGGTAAAAGAAATTACGCAGTAATTCCCATGCACCTGTGACTAAACATTAAAGGCAAATAGTGTATTTTAAATAAGCATATGTACAAAAAGTATTAGGTAGTATTACAAACCCTTTTAGTATAATCATTCAATTTGATCCTTGAGTAACGATGAACTGAATCCGTCAATGCTATAGCTTTGACCCTTTCTTCAAAATCATTTTTGTATACATCAGATAGCAACAGAGTCAAATAACCACCGAAACTATGAGCTATAATAACAATGCTAGATGCTGTACATTGTTTTATGTAGTTCTCCCACACATATTTATAATGTTCTTCTGAATTTCCACTGTCCTTTATATCTTTACCATCTCGTGTATTATCATTGGGATTCAAAACTATGATTCCGTAATTCCTGGCAGCAGCTTGCTTTATGTATGGTAGTTGAGTGCCCATATCTAAATTCTCATTTATTATTAGACTAAAAAGTGAAATAGTTTCAATGTGTAAAAATAATCTGATTAAGAGCACATAGATGTGGCTAACCACTCCTGGCCAATGAGTTACTTGAATATTTTCTTTATTTCAATTACCAGTATATCCCCTAACATCTCCTCATAGCATTCAAAATTATCAGAAAATTAGAATAAAATATCATGTTTTATGAATTAAAATGTAACTTTGGAACAGAGCATATCATTGTTGTGGTCATTTTGGATGCAAAACTGTTTATTATATTTAAATAACCACTTTATCAATTACCAACTAGTCGTACATTGCATTAAAATATAAATTATAAGCAAGTTTTTTTTATAATATAAGGGCAACTGACTATAACGAACTACTTTTTGATGACTGCCAACGTGTTGCCCGCCACTGGAAACTTCTAACCTAGTAAAATACATCTGCATTGCTGGTACTTCAAGGGTACCACCAAAGACTTGATTCCAGGGTGAATTTGCTGTTATTATAGTAAATTAGCAATAATAATAAAGGTACATGAACTGAAATTACCAAAATATTTTTAAAAACGAAATATGCGTAATTATCTTACTTACGATCTAGCCCATTGTCCCGCCCTTACTGCTCCGGAACCATGTATCAGAAGCATAAGGACATCTTTTTTATTATAATCCTTGGACACGAATATGAATGTTCCATCATCTTCCGTGGAATCTTTCGGCACTGGTAGTCGTGTTAGCTTTACTTCAGTCTCTAACAAATTATATATATGCTCAGTGACAGCAGCCCCAAGTCTTTCGTAATGAGATTGGCATTCTTGATGGTCATTGCTAATATTAAACTGAAAAGGTTCATCGGTAATCGATCCATCGGCTCCTATTTTTCTCAATTGCCCCTCTGTAATGCAGTAAAAAGTGAGTGGTTGTATTTTGATTATCGCCGTACTTAGGGCTTAAACTTAACTTAAAAATAAAAGAAAGAAACTGTTCTTACCTGTGTTAAATGCATATCCCAACTCTAAAATTGAGTTTTTCGTCGTCATTATTTTACAAATATTTTTTTGTGATATACATTGATATTTGGAGTGTTTTTTTGTAAAATATGATTTTATTCCACGTATAGCCTTCATTTAATTTTCTATTTCATTATAAACGAATAACGAAATTGATAACACAGAACCAAAACAAAGAACATTAATTATTTTGTTTTCATTGAACTGCGTAAATCTTTGAGATTTCGATTTTCGCATAGATAATAAACGGAAAAGCCCTTTCACGAGTGCGCATGGATCTCAAATAATACAGCTATGTTTTGCAAGGATACATATGTAACAAAAGTGAGCGTGAGAGTGTAAAGAAACAATAGTGTAATAAGAGAGTGTAATCAAGAGTCTCAACATACTTACGTTGGGTATTCGAGAGACGTTTAATTAAACGATAGGTCGAAATTTAGATAAAAGAAAACCATACCATACCCCTCTATCTCTCTCACAACAGCTGTATTGCTGTAGTTATTACGGATTCTGACTCCAGGCCCAGTATTAAGACTTACGTGTTATATGTTGCTCTATTTCGCATTATCCTCCTCCGGTCCAGTCTAATGTCTGACCCTCTCGCATGAGCCAAACCTTCACATCGGCTAGGAGACCACTTTAGCTATCACGCATGTGCTTCACCCAGCGTCAGATTCGGAGGAGGTGTTTTTCGTCCCCTACCATATAGGCATGTATTTCAACAATCTGCCCGAGAAAGGGAGGTCCTTTCGACCTAAAACTTAGCCACACTTATAGCAATACGATGACGCTGTATTGGCCTCCTCTTCGCCTCCACAGCATGAGTTCAACACCGAAACAATCTCAATCTTTCTCGCCAGTTACGTTTCGTATAACTAAAAAAGTTTTATTTAAGTTTTTAAGCGAAACTTTAAGGAAGTGCAAGATGAAGTGGAGTTTTATCTATGTACCATTAAGGATTAAATAGAAGGCAGTTAAAATGTCCTCCTACATACGTTATTCACGCTTACAACAGGTGACAGTTGCTCAGGAAACCGACAACACTGTAGAAACATCTATATCATCTCTATGGACCACACCTCGCACGGATAGAGGTACTATAGGTAGAGAAGGGGGGGTCAACCTAAAACGCGGCCGTGTAAGTCTAAACATAAATCAAGCTAGTTCACTCTCGCTCTCATGTTATTCAAGTCAGACTCTTTTTTTATTCTAATATTTGAAGAGGCTTTGAACACCTGAGGTGAATATATCAGCCTCATGGATGCTATCACATTCAGGGATTGGTCAACAAAATTGTACAATTTAAGAGCCCTGTTTGTTAGTGGTCTCGCTGCTAGCCAGCAGTTGACCTCGCCAACACTCACAGGACCAGACTCCCCAGCACTCTCTGCTTCTCAGATCTGTATTCCTGACACATTCCAAAAAGTATGGAGTATGTCTTCAAACTTATGACTCTCTTCACAAAGTGGTGAGGGTTTAATAGCCATCATAATAAAATTTATTTGTTGGAACATCTTCCGTCTGTGGGTGGTCTGGCCTGGGGTGGGCCTGCGAGGATTGCGGGTTTCGAGCCAAACCTTATGACCCGGGTCTGTTCGCGAGGGGCAGCTATCCCTCTGTGATGGGGCAATGTGATGATGGTGGTGGGTTGTTACACTCCTAGGTGTGAAGGCCGTATGGCCCGAAACTGGGGTTGCGACCGCGGCCTACTGACCTGCAGGTGTGGTGTGACGATATCCAATTGTGATGTGGGTTATGTATGTGTGTGAATGATCCTCGTCAAGATTATCGGAGCCGAGGATTCTTCCCCGCTTGGTGGAACACGGGATACGAGTGAGTACACGCATGTACGGCCGCCCTTTGGATGATCGTGTGTGTAGCGGGCCCAGGTCCCTCAGGTGGGCGTGCGGTCCATTGTCCGTGGCACTGAACATGACTCGAGACAATCGGGCCACAAACAAACCGACAGACTCGATCCGCAGGTCTCGCGCGATCACGTCGTTCCGGACGTAGCGGCCGGCTCTCGTGATTACTCGCAGTGATATGCTCTGCTGGGCTTGCAGGCGCTTCTTCTGACTCGGGGTAGTGAGCGCGTACCATGCCGGGGCATCGTAAGAGAGTCGCAATCGGATGTACGTCTTGTATATCCCTGGTTTCGTGCGTAGTGGAAGCTCGGATGCGAGCACTGGTCACAGTAAGGCGCGGGCTGCCCTCGCCTGGTTGATCATTCAATCAACCTGCGTGTCCGTCCGCAG
This sequence comes from Eumaeus atala, assembly GCA_017140195.1. NCBI lineage: Eukaryota > Metazoa > Arthropoda > Insecta > Lepidoptera > Lycaenidae > Eumaeus > Eumaeus atala. The sequence goes on from JAFELO010000879.1 coordinate 116,170, forward strand.
AGCGTGATCAATGCTGCACCCGAGATACACGACCGGGGACGTCCAAGACAACTCCTTGCCACTTCAACTGCCCCAGCTTGTTGCGCCGCGTGCTGACAAATAAGGAAGCTATTTTCTCCACGTTGACAAACATCCTCCATTTGTCGAGCCACTCCGGCAGTCGATCCAGCAGCCGCTGCATTCGCCCAGTTGCTAGCTCCGGCTTTCGGGACGAGGATGTGTAAGCACTGTCGTGAGGGAACAGCGCGAGCAAGACATCCGTTTCGCCCTCTCCCGTAGGGTTGTTGAGTCGGAATGTCGTTGGTATAGGCCGCGTAGAGGCAAGGGGACAGGTAACTGCCCTGCGCGATTCCAGCACGTACAGCCCGCAAGAAGGAATGTCGCCCCTCCACCGCTACCCGAAAGGTTCTCTCTTCCAAGAACGACGCCACTAGTCGCACGACAGCCAGTGAAACGCCGGCGTCCATCAACTAGACCGGGAGGCCCGGATGCCACACCCCGTCGAAGGACTCCTTCATGTCGAGAAAGACTCCGACAAAGTGTCTCCCCTGTTCATCTCCATGGCCAAGTGGTGTAGCACCCGCGATAACTGCAGTGTGGTCGAGTGACCGCTCCGGAAACCGAACTGCTCGTCCGTTATTGAGATGTACAGCTTTAGTTTCCGGAACAACAGCTGCTCGAACAACTTGGCCACGTGCGACAGCAGCGTGCTCGGCCGATAGCTTCCGGGCAGGTGCCGAAGCTTGCCCGGCTTCGCGAGGACGACGATTCCTTCCAGATATCCGGAAAGTGGGACGTGCGGCGAACGCCGTTAGCTATCCTGGTGAGAGCCACGGCTGTGCGCCACGGCATCACCGCTAGTGCTGTGGGGCAGGATGTTGTCGGGGCCTGGTGCTTTGCGCCTCGAGAGGCGAAGGGCAACCTTCTGCAGCTCGGCAGGGGAGATAAAATCCCCCCGCCCGGCAGCGGAGCGACCTCGAAAGAAGATCTCGGACGCGGCCCTCTACGTATTCGTGGTGCTCGGTGGCGACTGGAGCTGCTGGGTGCAGTGTGAATTGTGTTTGTTGGTGGTTGGCGTGCATGTCTGCTCGTGTCTAGGCCTTATAGTGGCGGTGGCCGTTTGAGTCGGTGAGTGGGCTGATCGTGGTCTTTGGCCCGCTGAGTCGTCTGTTCAGGGTGTAGAGGGACGTGCCGTTGGCGTCAGCGGGAGCGATGGTTCGCTACCAGTCGGCCCCTCGACATTCCTTCGCCCTTGTAGAGACGTCCTCAGTGAGTCAATTGAGATCGGCCTTGATCAGCGGGCAGCGGGTCCGGGCCCAGAGCCTCCTCAACTGCCTTTTCTTCCTGAAATCAGACAGGAGGTCGGGAAGGAGCTTACTCCGACGGCGCGCCTCAACCAGCGTGGTGACGGTCGTCGCGGCCTGTGCCTCCCGGATTTTGTCCGTGAGACTACAGGCCGCAGCTTCCACCTCCCCCCCGCGGTCTCGAGCTGACCGTCGATAGTGAAGTCGGCCATACGCTCTCTGAAGACCTGCCAGTCCACCCTCTGTCTGGTCTGTTCCCTTACAACTCCGTCGAGTGTAATGTGATTACGACCAGTAGATGCTGCGTGTTCAGGTCATACAGCACCTCCATATCCAGTGTGAATTGGAGGTTTTTGTGAAGGGCGATGTCCAACACGTCCGGATTCCGCCGGTGATCCGTCGGAACGTGGGTCGGGCAGGGGGGGGGGTCCCTGCACCGTGTATCTCCGTCGCTCCGAATCCGCCTGCAGTCTGGCGCCGGTGCGATTGATGGTGGAAATCCCCGAGCGGTGTACTTGGAGTTCACATCGCCAGAAACCAACACCTGGCCCCCGCCATCCAGTATGCGATAGACGTCGGTGAGGTCGAAGTGGAGTGTGGGAGGCCATAGGCATACAGCCGCGTAGATCCTCAACTCCTCTCCCTACACTTGCACAACTACTCCGGTTGTGACCATGTCGGAGAAGGGGTCGAGGTCCAAGTCGACATGGACGATGTCCCGCCGAACGAGCACTGCCGTACCTCTGTACGCCTTGCCGCTCGGCGACACCTCGTCCCTGCGATACACGGCATAGTTCGCAATCTTGAGATCCTGTCCAGGCCCCAGCCATGTATCTCCCATAAGTATGACGTGAATGTCGTACCCCTGGGCGAGCTGTCTGAGGTCCTGAACTTTTCCTCGGATGCCGCCGGGGTTCCAGTAGATGATTCGCAATTGCTTACGATCCATCACCGGTTCCCTTTTGGCTGGAAGTGTGCGGTGTCGAAGTCGTCTTTGCTGTGGCTGTGGCGGCCATATCCTGGGGTCCCTGAGCAGACGAGTGAGCGTTGGAACCCTAGAGAGATTGGCGCGGTCAAACCATGGTGTCCATAGTGGCTTTCCTTGGATGGTTCTGTACATACTGGAGTGATACTCCCACTTTTCTAGACATTTTTTCTTTATAAAAGGAAGTAGTTCACCGGCAAAGAGCTTGGAGTCTAGTATAACACCATCCATTACTGTGTCTTTTGCATAATTATCCACCATCTCGTTTCCATTGGATTTTTATAAGCTTATTTTTTTAGATAAATTCCTGGATTATTATTAGTAACGTGCTCTTTAATCGCGACCAGCTCAGCTCGCATCACAGACGCCGCAGTGTGCAGCTTCCTGTACTGTGCAGTACCTGTATCCAATATGCGATCATTTTCTACTGTTTTATACAGAATGAAATCGTCAGCATACTGGGAGATACAGACATTGTTCATATTATTGACGATCTCCATGGTAGCATTATTAAATAGAAGTGGGGATGTAGGGTCCCCTTGAGCTAATCCCCGAAAAGTAAGTCTTATTAAAGGGGCACCCCCATAGTTTAGAAGTATTCTACACCTTCTATCCGATAAAAAAAATCCAAAGTTATTTACATATTCTATCGCCAGTGCCGATACATTGCAACATATTAATTAAAGATCGAATATTAACATTATTGCATATCAATGTCGATAAAGCAGGCAATGGTGGAATTTTACTAACGAATCCTAAATTGTAAATGTAGTAGTGTGAGCCCTTGACCCATTTGATGCGTGTCGGAGACCGTCATTATCAGAGCTTTATACACGATTTCTCTTCTTGTATCAGTTCTACACGATCAGAGAGCATGGTGGGTACATTGAAGCACATTGAGGCACGCGGAGTTATAAAGTCTAAATATCATTTTGGTTAGTAGCCATGGGAGGGGGGCAATAGATTGTGATATGTTTAAGATCTGGTATATTACGAGGGTAGATCTAAAAGTTCTGAGCCCGACCAAGAAAATGAAAGAAAAGTGGATCTAAATTTATTTTTATTTTTCGACATAGTCTCCATCTAGTTCAACAAACTTCTTCCACCTGACCTGCAACTTGTTTATCCCCTCGACAAAAAAAGATTCCGGAAGGTCGGCGAAATAATCGTTTACTGCGACTATCACCTCATCTTTGGTGGAAAATTTCGAGCCACCCAAATGTTTTTTTAAATTTGGAAATAAATGATAATCCGAGGGGGCTAAATCCGGCGAGAAAGGTGGGTGGGGCAGCAATTCGTAGCCACAATCATGGATTATAGACATTGTTTCAACCGAAGTGTGAACACGTGCATTGTCTTGATGAAACCAAACTTTCTTACGCAACATTCCCGGCCTTTTTTTCTTTTATTTCTTCCCCGAGTATTCGTAAAAGGTTACAATAATAACTAGAATTTATAGTTTGACCTTTCCTCGGGATCAGTCTCAAAAAGTTCCAAACAGTCTCGCGAAATTGTGTATCGAACTCGTTTTTGTTCAGCTGAAAGCAACCTCGGAACCCAGCGAGCAGAAACCTTATGGAACCCTAATTCTTCCTTTATTATGTGTTGCACCCGGCCATAACTAATGTTTGTTGTCTCAGCTATCTTACCAATGGTCAAACGTCGGTCACCCAGTACGAGATCACAAATTTTATCGATGTTTTCTTTCGTGATAGATGATGTAGGCCTTCCACTCCTAGGATCATCTTTAATGCTCTCACGACCTTAAACTCAGCTACCCACTTCTTGACACTGGAATACGATGGAGCAGACACCCCCAAAGTGCTCACGATATCTTGATGGATGTCTTTTGGTGATGATAGGCCTTTTTTATTGAGGTACTTAATTAGTGCACGGTGTTCAATTTTCTCCATTATTGAAAAATTGCGTCAGATTGCTTCAAACAAATAATCACAGAAAATTTATATTGTGCAGTATCGGAATGAAACTGCGCACAATAAATCAATATGACACATACTAACAAATGACGGTAGATTTAAAAAGATGTCATAGCTCCATGTAGGTTAGGCCACGAACTTTTAGATCCACCCTCGTATATATTTTAATTATCATTACTTGCATTTGAGAATTGCTTGTACTAAAGGATTGTTGAGAAAATTTAATGGATCTATGTATAGTAGCACACAGGCCCCTATGTGCATCATTTCTATCATCTCTGACAACGTTGTACCCGCTAAAATTCAGAGAGATCTGCGCTGAAAGCCAGGTTTCACTCACAAATGCCATGTGTGTTTTGCCTTGCTTTAGGTTTTAAACTATTCGCATTCCATTGAAATATTTTAATAATGTCCTTTTCATTTGTGCAGTTATCCATTATGAGTAGATTTAAACAATTGAAGCAACATCACGATCGTAATGTACTTCTGCAAAAAGATTTTTACTTCACTCCAAATCTGTAAACATCGTGATTTTAGCTTCGAACCTTCGAACTCAATTTCTACCGACAAAATTGCTTTCATTTTTCTAAAAACCTCTCTATAATTCCCTTTCATTCTCTTCACATTCTTTCTCTTTTATTCTTTTGGCTCTTTCGCTGGTGTTGTGGAAGAATTTGCGATAAATGTATTACGTTGTTATCTGAATCAGATTCAGTTTCAAAAACAGTATTTCCTTTCTTCTCTCTATTCGGTTTATGTACCTTCCCATTTTTAAGTTTTTTCTGATATTTTTTAGCACCTGGATAAATATTGACATTATCTTCTTCTAGAAGTTGCTCTTCTACTGTAGGTACCGGCACAGACATCTCTGTAAGAAGCTCTCGAATTTACATCTTGCGACAAAAGTGGTGGATTGTGATAGGGCTCCTCGGGCTTCGCAGTTAGCCTTCGATTTTTAATTTAGCTTGTTCTTGTCTCTTGTGCTCTAAGATTATTCAAAGCTACTTTAGAAGAGCAATTATTTTAGATCTCTCCCGCTAAGACGCTGGGCACAGGCTCTTCACAAGTGACACGTGGTTGCCCTTGCAATTTATACATTTGAAACTGGTGGTATAGCAATTGTCGTGTTTCTTCGCGCATTTGGGGCACATTTTTGTGTTAGAAGGGCAAAAAAAAAAACTGGGTGCCTGGGTGCATAAACGAGTCCACAGCCGTATGCCTTGACATACGGGGGCAAAATGGATCGCGGAAACACATGAGCACCGTTTCACTCTTCATCCATTCCCCCTCAGAATCCCTTCTATTCAACCTCTTAATCGCTACAATTTCACTGTCCGACACTAATATTTCTTTTAGCTCTATCTCCTCAATGTCTTTCACTACGCGATATGAAAACGCGACTTCATTGGTTTTTCTGCATTCATATTTTTTTGGAATTTCCCCATTCAGAAAGTTATCTGCGTCAGCATTCGTAGCAAACCAATACTTTATAGTTATTTTTATATGACACCCGTAAGACCCCTTCAACATTATATTTTTTTTAATCTTAGCGAATCCCAACTGTTTGGGACGCAACCATAGAGCTGGCTACCCGGGGCGAGGGTCGCAGGTTCATGCGCTTCAGGTACTCGTGCAAGTCGCGCGCGCCCGCGCATTCGGTATCCATATCGTGGTCGTCCCATTTCAAATCCTGATCATCTTCTGCACGACGAGGTGTCCCCAAGACAACCCTTCGGATAGTCTCGGGAGACATCGCGACACTACATTCGGTCTCGAAGGCCGTCTCCTCACACAAATCACTCATAAAAAAAAGTTAATGAGGGTAGATGGCAAAAAAATCGATTATATTTTTCACTGATTAATTCAAAACAAGAATTAAATCATTTAACTGAGTCTGAGTTATAAAAAACAAAAATAAAGACATTATATTAATATTTTCACATTTTGAAGCGAGTACGAGCATAGAATTCGTAAGAAAACTGATCTCACAAAAGCATAAACAAAAACGTACGCAATCAATGCTCACGCCAGACTGAAGTCAGAATTTTATTTTCAACTTAATATTTTGCCCCATGCCTTTCCAACGTGGCCACCGGATTCTCATGAAACACAAAAGTGGGTATTGTCCTGTAGCTTATTTCCGTAATATGTAGTGCTCTACTACAGTGCTTTCTTTTACAGATAGAAAACCAAATTAAATATCAAGTAATTTAACTGCAACTTTTGAATTATGTTCTCATTTAATCATTATACCAATCCAAAAATAAAAGAGTAAATGACATCACTAGCAAGAAGAACAGAATGTAAACTCTTAAGCCTGCATTTCTTTGTATGGCTTGCTTTATTTGTTCATTAGCATCCTTCATGGTCTCTGTGGTGCCTACAACAGTATTGGCTATTCTATCTATATCTTGTTCCTGCTGCAAAACCTAGAACATGCAATTTTAAAATTTAAAATATTTACCACACAGAATACTAAAAACTGGCCGAGATTGAGGCCCAAAGCATTCTGAGGGTGCCAACGGGAGGCATTACAACACGAGTTGGCAAAATTATATTTGCGGATTTTATAAGCAATGAGCTACACATACAAGTGTGTAATGGTCTTTTTAGAAATTATTTTTTTTTGTCTCTCTTGTCATAGTGGCAAAATCATAGGTATTATGTGAAAATTTTAACATTCCAGCCATCACAGTTCTTGAGATACATCTTGGTGACAGGCAGAAACTGACAGATGGAATGTCAAGACATTAGGGTCCCGGAGTAACTTTCGAATCCCATCTGCGAGGTTTGCAGTCGACTCTACGAGTCTTAATTTATGTCTCATAATGGTCACATAATAAAATTTGCCTGCTCCAAATCCATTTAGACTTGGTTGCCATACCCCTAGAGTATTTTTAAAAGCCGCACAGGGAAGACATCCCTTGTCTGCTGTAATAAAACATAGACACCCAGGCGGCAGAGGAAGGTGTGGAGGTCAGACAATTGATTTCCATAGAGACCATTGAATCCACCATCTGTAGTAGCACAACTTAGTATATAATAATTAATAACTTCACTTCATCCAGCAAATTACACAATACACAATATTGGTCAATATACACAGATAACATTGACAATATGCAATGACATGCTGCAGTGTAACAGAATTGGGCGACCATTACTGTGGATGTACCTCTCGCTTAAGGAATACAGCTGTTAAATGACAGGTATTGTGTAACATATGGATTGTATGTTTCCATCTGGCCAGACTGAGCTTGTCTGCTATGCTAGAACGTGGGAAAATTGAGCCATACATCCTCTTTTTGGTTTTGTGACTCCAGCAAAATTTGTTCAGGTGTCCTTTGCATTATCTAGTATGGAGTTTTCTAAAAATGTCTTTTAATTTCGCTAATGCCTAAGACATTCGTTTTAAAGTGGAAAAAAGTATAGTATATGTGCTGGATTAATATGTTATAAAGATCAAAAGGTTTTTGAAACAACATTATTTTGTATATATTGCAACCTATTGCTTGTAGGTCAATAGAGGTAATGGTAAAATATTTTGTTGTGCAATTATTTACAAAAGTACATCTTGAATTTTTTGATGAACTCCCAGAAGATCACTAGGATGGACTCTTATATGGTATTGCATATTTTACACCAATCTGTAAACTGTATTGCTGTTAATTCATGTGTTAATTGTTTTGTGTCCTAAATTTATTATGCAAACAAACAAAATTACTTTATCATTTAAATTAATAGAGTATTATACGTGCCTTTTCAGTAAATATTTCTTGTAGCTCAGCTATATGTAAAACTTTACTTTCAATCTGTCTCACTTCCTCGGTCATGCTATTAAGCTCATTCAGCAGTTGAATATTCTCAGACTCAAACATCTGCAGCTCCTCTGCGCTCAGCTCTCCTTCATCCGACATTACTGCTATTTCATTCTCAGTTAAATCCAATTTTGACTTGGTACTGTCAACTTCAATTTTATCATTGTCTTCTGTTTTTTCTGTAATATTCTCAATTGAATAAGATTTGGGAAGTTCAGTTTTGGATTGAGGCAGTTCCAAGCGCGACAATTTGCGAAAATCTAGAGCTCGTTTCACTCTAAGTGCCTTTAGTTCACTGTGTATTTTACATACAGCTTTCAAATAGGAATCTATAAGATCAATGACGCTATCCATGTATTCGCGAACCTGTTGCGATACTATCACTTTGCGGTTATCATTTCGGAACTCTTTTAGGAGATGTGAACATGTATTGATATATCTTTGAGCGCCTGTATCGATTTGATCTCTTTCTACATCAGTCATTTCATCTGTACTGGTAACATTATTAAAGAAACTTAAGTACCTCTCTCTATGTTCGAGTAGAAAGTCGCGTAGTTTGGTAATTTGAACAGTTATATCTTTAGCTGTTACCATGAAGGCTGATTTGGATTTAGTTCTAAGTATTCGTTGTTTATCATCACTGCTAGGACTCTGTATACCAAATGCTTTATTCCTTGTTTTCACCGTTTTTATACACGCTTTAAATAATGGAGTTATATCCATTATGAAGAAATATACCGTAACTTAGATTCTGATGTATATGTTTATTAATTATTACCAATACTTATGAAAATGTAAATTGAAATCGTGCTAGTCGTAAGATCAAATATTCAAAATTGACATCGCGCTTGACAAGTAACACGTCTGACAAATCAATAGTGACAAGAGGATTACTTATTTTTTTAATTTTGCACTTGTTCTTAGATGCATTTAGCTACCAAGTTTGTAGTAGCTATTAAAATCGTTGTTGCCACTGCTCGATATAGACGTTTTTCAATGAACGCCAAGAAGACCGATCTCCTGCGAAAAACGAAAAAAAATATACATAAAATAATTTATGATAATATTTCGTGTAACGTCACGTTATAATTTATTATTTTTAATTTTAATAAAATTACAAAGTATACTGTGACAAATGGAGAGGAAACATATGTTAGCAAGGACTTGAAATCAATAGGGTGGGGAATTTCAGGAGGAAGAATATCGTACAGTGAAAAGTGCACATGAAAAAAATATGTAATCTGGAGTACTTTCGTCTAAACCGCATTCACAAATTGAGGAATCTTGTATTCGAATCGTAGTCAGGAACACAGAAATAAATGAGTGCCCCAGTCGCGGTATTTAAAAACCAAGGAGCTATTCATAGAGACGCTTGGATGATCGCATAGTATTTTCCCTTAACAAGCGAAGTGCGGGACCAATGTACACTCTAGTCTGAGATCATACGAGTTTTTGTAAGAAACAGGAAGTCGTAACAGTAAACACTACATTGACTCAAAATTCCAGATGTAACAGCTTCTCTGGCATAGTAATCTGCATGTACATTACTTTTATACTTATTTACAGTAGTTTCACTTTTATATTTTTAGATAGGCATTTTAGGAGCAAATGCTTTATTTTAAGAACTAAATAAGATTTGACTTTTGATCTAAATTAGTTAGAAAAAACTGTTTCTATCGAACTCTGTCGTCCACTTGAGTCTTTTTATACCATTTCCTATACTGCAGAGCTTGAAGACGAAAGTCTTCAACCAATGCGTTCTCCCCGTGATGACCTACGGGGCCGAAACATGGCCTCCTAATTTAGGACCGGTCTGCAAGTTTGCGGTAGCTCAACGGGCTATTGACCGTGCTATGTTGGGTGTTTCTCTGTCCGACAGAATTCGTAACGAAGTCATAAGGCAGAGAACTAAAGTATCCGATATCACGCGACGAATAGGATGAGGTGGCAATGGGTTGGCCGCACACTCAGAAGAACAGATGGTAAATGGGCCAGTAAGGTTTTGGAGAGGAGGCCGCGTTTAGGAAAACGAAGTGTGGGTCGACCGTTCACCAGGTGGGAAGACGATCTACGTCCAGTAGCCGGTCCGGAATGAATGCGAGTAGCAGAAGACTTGTCGTCTTGGCGTTCATTGAAAGAGGCCCATGTCCAGCAGTGGACCGTTGAGCGCTGATAACGATTCATCATCATCATGATGAATCGAACTGTAGGAGTTTGAAAGTTTTCTTTTACTTTGACACTACGTTTGGGGTCGTAAGAAGGACCGACCCCCCTCGCTCCCACAGATGGGAGAAGTGCATCCTGATTTGATTTGAGAGTGTTTGTAACAGCTAACTTAACTATTATTATCATGGCCGGAGGATCCGAGAGGTCTTTCCTCCCCGGACTCTGACGTTTGGGTAGCTCGCGCGTGGTAGCTAAAATGGCCTCGGCACTGGTGTAAACGTTATGTTCATGGAGAGGATAATGATTGGGGGTATAACAGATTTCTCTAATTGATGTGATTGTATGTACGATAGTGCTTCATAAATAGCCAATAGTTCACCAGTGAAAACTGATGGAAGCGGATGCCTAAATTTAACGTAGTGTTAAATTTAAAATTTAAATGTACAGATCCAGACTGCAGATCCAACATGTCCTTCTTGGGATAATCTTCAGGCTTCGGTGAATATCTGAGTCCAGTATATAGTTTTTGTCCATTAAATAATTGAACTGAGAGTTCGCGGACAAGGTGTTCTTATCTATGCATAGATTAAGTACACCTTCTGGTAAAGACGTATACTTTACAGGACAACAACGAAAAATAAACTACTAAAGACGAGGCGGCATGGCCATACGATCTAAGCCTTTCCTAAATTTTACAACAACAGCAATCAACAATTGTCACACTTTTGACATTGATAAGGTGTGAAATTTAAAATCTTATTTGCAAACTAATGAGAAATACAAATATAAACTCAGAAAAAAACCGATTTGACTAAATAGAAATGTCTGCAACAAATCATTCTCAACATTACAAACATTCAATTCCTATAGATATATTGGATGATTTGTGCAGGTAAATACAAAAAAAGCGAATTAGTCAATGTTCTTGTAGTGGTATAACTCACTTATATTATAGAACGTCATCAACTAAGGCGCAAAGAATATTATCTTCTGCAAATCGAAACAGGCATCTGGTACATATGAATCCCAACCCATCTATGAGAAGAGATGTATTATTAATGGTTGGCCAATAATATTGCTTTCAACTGTAACAACTGTTGCAAGACATTATAATAGCAAAAGTCGCGGGAATTAGAAAGTGTGAGTAGTGGGGATTGCAAGTGCCACCCAATTGTCTTCATATTCACTGAAATGATAACAAGCCTTGGTAGATTGGAGAGGCGCAGATATTATCATTATCAATACCATCAGCAGAATGACGTCCTCTGCTGGACATAGGCCTCCGCCATAGGTTACGGTCACAAGCCACTTGCATCTAGCAGCTCCCCGCCACCTTAATCTATATTGGAAAATGAAAATTATTTTTATATAATCCTGTAATATGCAATAATTTCAGTCGCTTTATTATCAATTTGCCGCAAGAAGATAGAAGCAATTTGGTTCGTATATGTTTTCAAATTGAGCTGGCACACTGGTTCTACCTAGACTACTACTGCACAGACGAGGGTAAAAAATTGAATCCCTGTGGCATAAGAGACTTTGCTGCTCATATATTTCAGGTACATGTGATTTAACTTGTATTACACATTCGGTTTGGTTTATTGAAATTTAAAAAAATAATTTTAATTGTAAAGAGAACCTATGTGGCTCATCTGCCATCTGATCTTCTGAGTGTGTGACTAGCCCATTGCTACTTCAGCGAGCTTATTCTTCACGTGATATTGGATACTTTAGTTCTCTGCCTTATGACATTGTTATAAATTATGTTCCGGAGTGTACGCGGTATTTAGGTTAACAAAGTGTTGGCTGACCGTTCAGCAGGTGGGAAGACGATCTCCATGCAGTAGCTGGTTCGGGATGGATGAGAGTAGCAGGAGATCAGCCGTCTTGACGTTCATTGAAAGAGACCTGTGTCCAGCAGTGGATCGATAAGAGCTGACAATGATGATGATAGTAATGACTACCAACATTGATTAATATGGTGATGCTTGCTCTCCTTTCCCATCCCAATGGGCCACCGGCTACTCACAAACAAAAAAATGTGACAACGAAGATGTCACTTTATGACAGTATAATGTGAATGGAAGGTACTTCCCTGGTCATGCTGACCCAATTACGCTGCAATGCAGCATATACTGTAGGTGATATATATCTGTTAATTATTTATCAAGTTATTCTACAAACACTATCTGTAAAAGTGGGAGATTATAAGAAGTATTTTATTGCTTGGCATTTATAAGAAGTATTTTATTGCTTGGCATTTATAAGAAGTATTTTATTGCTTGGCACTTAGTGCTGCCTGGGTAACAATAACTGTACATAATGTGAGAGCACTGGGAGACATCTTGAGTAACTTATTTGAGTCTGTATAAATAACTTTTGTTAGCTCTATCTAAAACACTAAAGTACAACTGAGCAGGCTCAGCTGAAGGGGTTTGGCTGTAGTGACATATATTCAGTTTAACATACAGAAAATCAGGAGGTAGACCATTTACATATCATCTTGAAGCGGTACAGGGAAAAACTAACTGAAAATCACTGGTTTTACAGCATGTACCATCATTACGTGAACATGTGAAAAGTCTGGATTCAATATTAGATAATTGGAGAGAGTATAAACTGTCTGTGCCAACATACGGAGCAATAATTCTAGATACAGACCTCACACATGTCTTGCTTGTGCAATCTTATTGGACTAAGGCTTCGTGGGGTTTTCCAAAAGGGAAAGTCAATGAAAATGAAGAGCCTTGGAAATGTGCCATAAGAGAGGTAAATTACTAATTGTAATTTTTATACATTTGTAAGTTCATTCCATAATACCATTTCATATTGATTTAAATATAGTAGAAATATGTTTGTTTTGCCTACTACATACTTTGGAAGCTATTGTTTTGTGACTTAATACCTACAGTAGTGTCATAAATATTACACAGTTATAGCCTGAACTAAGTGAGCAGCATTTCTTCTTTTTTAGTTCATACGGCGAGATTAAATTAATTTTCCTAACATCTCTTGTCTCATATCAAGTAATACTTATTGGAGTGCGAGTACACAATTGAAATGTCATCGTTGTCCTATCAGAATTTGGGCCATGTCTGCCAACTCTATAGAGACTAGCCAGCTGTGCAGGAGATATCATAGTGTATAAGTGCAGGCACAAGTGCGCTCCCTGTTAGCTCATCCACCTATTGCAATGGGACGGCAATCCGACACGACTATAGAGAAATCAGGTGCAAGATCTTTACTGGGTGCTCAACGACGTGCTCTCCGAGGCACAGGGCCAACTTTCAGACTTCGGACTGTGATTATAAATTGAAAAATCCCAATATTACTTTGTTCTGATCTACCTATATATCAATAGGGAGGAAGTCAACCCAGGATAGCTGTTAACATGATTACCACTAGCCCACGAGGCACACAAATTAAATTTTAATAGGCAAACAAGTATATGCAGCCTCTTGATCCACAATCATAAGTGTTTGCTACATACCTATACTGATTGAGCCATTTTCAGGACTTTCAAAGCACACAAAGTGCAATAGTAGAGCCATCACTTTCTATTATGTAAGCAAAAGGGAGGCATTCCCTCTCGGTGCCGATACTGTTCTAAAACAACGTAGCAATCATACTTGAATCATAACCAAGTAAAAGCATAGGCTCCTATTTTACTATATTCCATTAAAAATGAGGGACAGCCCAGGATTTATAACATTTTTATACAAGGCCGTTTCTATGTCTACTGTAAACATATTTTCTTCATCAGGTCCTTGAGGAAACCGGTTTTGACATAAGTAACTATATTAATAAGCAAGATTACATTGAAGCCACAATTCACGAACAAAATGTTCGTCTGTATATTGTTCCAAACGTGCCCCATGATACTAAATTCCAACCACGAACAAGGAACGAAATCAAAGCTTGTGAGTGGTTCTCTATTGCTGATCTACCTGCAAATAGAAAGGACGTAACTCCCAAACTAAAAATGGGGGTAAGTCCAAATGCATTCTTCATGGTGCTGCCATTTGTCAAACGTTTGCGTCGGTGGGTGGCAGAGCACAACCCAAAAGTGTTCAGACGTACAAGACACAAGTCTATGGGGGATATAGACTCTTGTAGGAGTAAGAACAAAGCCATATCGCAAGGATTGCAGAATGAAATACAGGAATACCAACAGACGTCTGGGCACATCGCTAAAACTCACTATAATTATCAGCCACAGGGTAGTAAAACAAATAATAATAGCAACATTAAGAAGGGCAAAATGGCGAAACGCCAATTGTTTACGCCCCAGAATACTCATAGTAATAATTTCTCGCCTGTACAAAAGTCACAAACACCAGTGAAAGAAGATGAAGAAAAACAATATGTTAATTTCGTGGCGCCATCTTGGGCCAACTTTAAATTCGACCGACGTGCCATTTTGGACTGTCTTACCTAAAATATACTTTTAGACGGTTTTCAGATGTTGATAAAGTTCCACACACACAATCCACATATTTATAAAGAATATAGGTTTACATAATCTATGTTTGTTTTCAAAATTAAATAAGATGGAAAGCAATAAATACACAGTAAAAATAGTAATCATCTGTAAGAAGAGGTAATGCAGTAATAAAGTGAATTGCTAAACAATGACTTTTTTGACTGCTCCATGCTGACGGAAGGGTCCAATGCAGTTTCATCAGTTACTATAAGTCACGTCGGGTGACGTACATCGAAACATTGAGTGTGGTGGTGGTAATAGAATGGGGGGCAAACGAGCAATCGGAAGCTTTTTTACGACTACCGACGCCCATGCAGATCCACATAATTACTGTGCCGAAGCGTTGCCAATGGGCCACCGGCTACTCACAAAACGCGACACTGAAGATGTCACTTTATGGCATTATGTGAGTCCCCTTTTAAGTGGTCAGAGAAGACTGGTGGTGTCCTCGTCACTAGATTCTATCAGCGTTGACTTTGATCGACCGATTGTTGCTCTTGTAGGATAAAAATTGCGTACACTCTGTACAAACTACACAAGTTTGTGTAGGATTTTTTCAGTTATATAACTATAAATTCACGAATGTTTTAATGTTTTTGTATTTTCTGTTGTAGTGTCGACAAAAATAAGTCTTCTGTAAAAATGTCAAACTTATAGCTAGCAGCCCGGTGACAGTTAGACAGGTGGAGGTAGTAGGGTTCCATTTTTTACCTTTGATTACGGAGTCATAAAAGGACGGACATTAAATGGCTGTGAATAAGGCATCAAACAAAAAAATATATTATTTACATTTTTACAATTATATTAGGTTAATGTTTACACTTTAAAAAAAAATTAAATAATGTCACATGCCAAAATTCTATGAAAACATTCATTATCATCAACGTATTTATAGGCGACAATTTGATGATATATTGCAATACACAAAAATTTGCCAATGAAATGTAGTATGTGCATTTAAAATAGTATAAATAGAAAATAGTATTTTAGAATATTTGGTCACTTCATCTTTTTTGTTTACAGTAAGCCGTAAAAAATACCCCTATAAGTAAGGTACATGTGCCACTGGTGGTGCGCCAGTGAGTTATAGTACGCGATAAAACTATTGGCGACGGCTAAACAGTTAACCGTATGGATTATTTAAAAACCGAATTTAATTTTTTATTCAAAAATAATACAAAGTACCAAGGAACACCTACCTATAGTCTTGAATTGTCTTACACATATCATATCTCAAAATTAATTAGCACATGCCTAACACATGGGTAAGATCAATGGTAACTCTAGAAGATAATATAGTCTATAGTGTAGTCTCTACAAGATCTCAAAGTAATACCCCTTGTATTACTTTCAGGTTTTATAGAGGAATAAAGTTCTTCCCCATCAGCAATTAAATTAAATTCTTCAAAACATTCACAGAAGAATCCCTTCAGGTACATACCTAATATACATTATAAAAATATGCTACTTCACAAACAAATGTAAACACAATATATCTAGCAAACACAATAATTAATGAAAATACATCAAAAAGATTATATAGATTTACAAATCAGCAGCATTGTCTCTAAAATATTTATACTAGATTGAAACATCCAAAACACATATCTAAACATCCTATTCGCAACTTGGAATGTTAATCATAAATTAATCTTCAAAATACAATTGAGTTTATCATATACAAGCAAACTTGTTTGTAGGGAGTACAGACAGTGCCGTTTTGTATCTTAGCAGGGGTGGCCAAGTGATTACAGCTAAGATGTACTTTCTACTGACGAAACCTGTCAATCAAATGCAGTTGTTCAGATTTTAAATGAGCATAATCATAGAAATTGTTATTCTTTCAAGCAAAGCTTCTCAACAGATACGAATGAAGGTATAGATTATAATTCGAAATATTAAAAAAAAAATTGTTATCTCGAAAACGAATAGTTACGTTGGAATAGATTATACACAAGTAAAACCGCGGGGCATAGCTAATAGTAGCTTATCAACTCTACTATAAGCGCGGTTGACTGGTTGGCCACCTCTGCCGTAGACGTGAACAGACTGTGTTGTTCCGAGTAGACTGCTGGCACCTCACCAAGGGTGGCACTGATGGCACTCGCGGTGGTTTTTGTGGGTATTCGGTACTATTATGTGCTGCGAGTCCCACACACCACTGGACCCCAGCCAGGGCCAGCGAAGGCGCTTAAATGCGTTTCCAACAAATAAAAGAAAAAAGCCGTGAGTAGACTAGAGTGGCTACATCAAGTGTAAGTCTTAAGTAATTAAGTGCACATTACACGTTTTAAAGCCCAGGTTAGACTATTAGGAACTCAACGGCCAAAGAAACTACTAATGTCGGTTTCACATATTCAGGTCAAAAGCGTTATGTAGTAGTCAGGAGTTATGGAAGAAGAGTAAATAAGCTATTCGATATTCTAACAGTAAACTGTCGAACCGCCCTTAAATGTATCTATTTTGTATTATTGTTATGTTTATACCAGGTTTTAAAGAAGACGGTTCATTACAGTGCGGGTTTGTACCATTACACTGTTAATAGAGAAAAATACACAGATTAGATTAAAAATAAAATAAATTATTATAACCAATTGTATTACGCGTTGAAAGTCAAAAATTATCACAAGTTTTACTATAGGTTGACAGTCCAATAACAAGATGGCGCTAGTTAATAAATGTCATAGAGCATTTCTACGCCGTTGGTAGTGCTGGTTATCGTAGAAATATTGTACTATTCTTGCGCTGAAATTAAATTATGGACTTTAAGGATAAAAACTCCTGTTTATACCCTTATTTTAATGACTGTTACAAGACGAGTCCTGCACAATACATCTTGGACTGCCGCCTTTCATTAGTTGTCATAGTTTAAAATATATTACGCCTTTATTCACGAATAGCTGGGGTTCTCACAGTATGCGTCGAAACATGAGGCCCCGTAACCTACTCGCTTGACAATACTAAAGCGTGGCGCTGCGCGTCCTTTCAGTAACTTACCCTTAAGACTTTTAGTAACGGAGGTACTTTAGTCCTGTGTACAATAACATTTTGTTACATCGTACAGGTATATTGAATAGCTTCGGGAAGGAGAACTTGAAATTCGCTCGCTATACGTATAGAAATATATTTTGTGTAGAATGGGGGGTACGTATTTACGTCTAAGTTTATACAAATGTTGTTACTAGTTACAGCAGAACTACTTTTACAGATTTTATCGCGGTTTATTTATTTATTCAACTAGACCGACGTTTCAGAAGCGTCACACCAACCATGGTCGTGGCGGCACTGGCCACCTGTGAACATGGTTGCTGTTAGTTCGTTAAATAATAAATAAACCGCTATAAAATACGTAAAAGAAAATCATTGTGATGGAGAGTATTTTTAGAAAAGGGCAGATGTGACCTACCTTTATCATTTTATGAGTACCTTTTACGTTGTTACTACTTATTATAGTAGTAAATGAAATGATAATGTCACAATCTTTTTACCCAGAAGTTTAAAAGCTAAGACGTAAAATCGCCGAATTAAAAAAAAATACATTATCAAAGATCTAACCTCAATACGTTTGCTCCATCTCAATATGTCTAGCATATATACCTCATCATACACGATAAGGGCAAAATATCCACTAAACGTAGGCCATCCTTTTATAGTATAAGGAAGCATCATGGCTATCACAAACATCCGCAAAGAGATTTTGGGTTGCTCCCGCTACCCCCCCCCCCACACACCCAATGAAATGCGACAACATGGCCACGCCGGTATGTGAGCGAGAGGCACCTTTCCCGTGCCGACCCAATACGGCTGTAAAGTCAAACCACAAAATTCACTACACTTACAAAACGCATGTCCGCTATTTTGTTTTATCCATAAATATCTATAAATAGGTAACTCAGCTAAGTATCATCGTCTCTCTGCTCCAACACGTGGAACCGCAGTCATTGCAGTCGCACGTGGTTCCTGGGCCTTCTCAGCAGCACCACCGCCACCCCGGAGGCGGCCAGCAGGACCGGCACTCCTAGACCTATTGCGATCACCAGTATCACGAAGAGGGAGAAGCCCTCCGCCGGTGGACTGCCGTAGCCCAGCGAGATTGACCTGCAGAAAGGTTAAATTAAGCATTGTTCTTGGAGCAAAGTACTTTATCATGCGGCACAAACATTAAGCGCCATGGCGGCAAATTTGTGGTTTTAAGCGTCGGCCGCATACGGATCTTTTCGGTTATACTCGGCTCTACTCATACCACCCGCCGCCTGCCTGCACAACACAAGTGATCATATCGTTGTTCACCAGTGCGACGTGCGTTGTGAGTCAAGCTCGGTCATGCCAGGAACGGTCACGGCTGTAGGTACAACAAATGTATACGGGCGACAAGCGCGCCCCCACGCTGCGCCTTACAGCGCGGTACTGAATTACTAAATACTATGAGAGGTGACAGGTCACACTGTCAAGTCACCCACATATACGTACGGTACGGAAGCCTAAAAAACAAATAGGTGCCTCTCACCAAGCGGTATAATTGTATTTCGCATAAAACCCGTCTCCGTTGTCACCGAAGGAGATGCACATGCCTTGCACCAGGATGGAGTCGAACTCCAGGCCCTCGTAGAACAGGCGCAGTGTGCTGTGCCGGGGAAGCGTCATTCTGAAATATATATTGCTTGATTATTTTGATGTGATCAGTAACGCTAACCCGATGCTCTAAGAATTATGACGTCATAGTCACGTTACGAGTTATAGTAATGTTCCAAAGGGGCGGAGCGTGCCGGCGAGAGCGTAACAGGGCGCCCTTTTTTTTTCGTAGGGACCTACTACTAATTGGCGGCGCTTGTC
>JAFELO010000879.1:135848-148041 GCA_017140195.1 Eumaeus atala
TCCAAAGGGGCGGAGCGTGCCGGCGAGAACGTAACAGGGCGCCCTTTTTTTTTCGTAGGGACCTACTACTGATTGGCGGCGCTTGTCCAGCCTTAACAGTTCGAATGACTACGAAAGACTTTTTTGTCTTCAGGTTTAGGGAGACGATATGGGGACAGACCCCCCTCTTTTCCCGCAGATGGGAAGAGACAAACCGGAATTTTACTGTGGGCGTTACCCTATGGTGATTATTATTATTATACCGAAAAGGGGGAACGGTCCCCCTCCCCACACTAGTGGGACGGCGCGCGCACGATGCCGTTTAATTTGCGGTGTCGTGGAGAAGGTAATTGAGCTCGTTTAATGTGTGGCTTATCTGAGGAGGCCGGCCTCCTCACCCCCCCTCTGATGGGAGGGGTTGATTTGCGCTACAAATCGACAAAAGCCGAGTTCTTGATTTATTTATTATTATTAGAGCTCTCTACAGTCGCATTATTTTATTTCTATAAATCTAAGCTCTCAATTTACGGATTCGAACCCGGGCTCGTTTCCGTGAGCGTTGTGTGAGTTTGTCATTTTGTCAGTCATATGTGTTATAGCTGTGTCACTATATGTGAGATTTCAACGCTCGACCGGTACGCGTGGTGTTCATTGTATTGGTTCTAGCAGGAGAAAATGCATTTACGCATCATCCAGCCGACCCAAGGGGGCCTGAAGTGTGTCGGGCTCAGGACGTGAAGCGTTAGCAACTACCGACTGAAACCTGCTATCCGTAGGGCCACCTATTGGCATTTTACTGCGGATGCGTGTCTGGGTGTGTTTTTGCTTGTGTAAGACGCCCTTTTCACTTCATGACGATGCGTTAACACGTAGAATCATATCGTTTTATTGCTTACAGCAAACGTGGGCAAATGCAGATCCCTGCCGCCATTGGACCAACACGACGAGTGACCGCTCGCTCAGATAATACCGTCCCAAGGCGACACGAAACGCGACGGCATAACTATCACTTGTTAGCTATTAGCTATCGTTCACGGCGGTGTCTGGTGAATACCTGGTGAAGTTCGTCACATGCGCGACGGTGGAGCTGCCCACGCTGCGCTGCGGCGCCGTGTAGGCCACGGGCCGGAACTGCAGGTAGCCGCCTATCGCGTACGCGTACAGCATGGGAGACTTTATCTCTATTATCTGTCAAAAAACGTTTGTTCTAATACAGTATCCATTTCCTGGATAGATTTAGTAGTATAAAAATTATTGTCATCTATACATTATAATAATAGAGAGCAAACATTTGTTTGTTTGCACGGAATAGGAATATAAATTAGGATCCTACATTATCAGCGATGAACATATGCTTTGAAACGTTTTGATGATTATGAAAACTTTGATAATGTAACCAAAATGTGAAAAACATCAGAAATTATTGGCAACGTTCTGACAGACGTTGCTCTGACATAAATTGAATTAAAACTATTGTCATTGTAACGTGTAATGTTTACGAGGCGGAGCTAGTTTTATATTTTTGTAATTCTATACATTTTGGGCGCCTTTCATGAAATATCCATGCAAAGCCGGGACGGACTTGTATTATAATAACTTTCTGGTTTTGCCGCGGTTCATTCATGTATTTCACAATTCCGACGTTTTGAAACTTCTACCTACTAGAACAGACAGGTGTCCAGACCATGGCAGCTGTCAAGTTTTCGCAACGTCCGGATTGTAAACCGCGATTTAGATAAACTGCGGTAAAATCCGTTAAAGTAGTTTCATTACAGTCACACATTTCGCGCTACCTCAAGAACTCGTTATTGTGTTTCATAAGTAGTTTCATTCAGCGGGCAAGCGGGCTAAGGAGGGGAACGCCTTTACATATGCGGATGTTAATGGGCGTCGGTAGTCACCAAACGATTGTAATTTTATGTTTGTCCTCATGCAACAAAAAGTTACTATTAAATATTAAACTTTGAGTGTTTAATTTTTAAGTGATGTTCCAATCCCTCATGGCCATTTTTGTATTATGATAAATTAAATTGTAACAAAGTTAATCGAATTGCTTGTGGTGTCGTCAAGTATATCTGTACAAGAGACGAAGTTTTTTGGTGCCTCGATACTGCCATCACCGCGTGATGCTTATCTATATTGCTAGGGATTCGTGGATGGTCAAAGAGCGAGAATCAGAACTCGATCCACATCTCTGGTGCGTAATGAGCTCTTTTTCTTAAACAACTGGTGGGTAGCCTCAGGGAAGCTTTCCTGTCCATTCATATATTTGTTATTTACCATTAAGCCGCCGGGCCTGCGCCTGTTTTCTCTCCGGTCGTGACAAATGCAGTTGGCGCTCTACAAAACGAGACCATAACCGATTTTTTATGTTAGTTATCGTTCCATAATCATCGGGACAAAATCTCACACTTGTAATATAATATTCTCATCATCATTACTATCCCACGGAGCGACACAGGCCACTTGCCTCCAGCGGCTCCCCGCCACTTTAATCAAGTCGTCAGTCCACCGGTAAGCTACGATTATAGTTACCTCAAAAACTCCCGGAGTATGCTCATCATCGAGACTCTTCCTCATGACTGCGTGCATGGAGGCGCTCACGTCGTCGGTGCTGACCAGCGCCAGGTGCACCGCGTACCTGGAGCGGTTGTACTCCGGGGAAGTGCTCAGGTTCACCAGCTTCACGTCCATCAGAGTGGAGTTGGCCGTGTGAATCAGGTGCGGGAGATTGGCCGCGTAGTCTTTGAAGGGCAACAGGTCCAACTGTGGCATCGAAACGTGGTTTGGAACGAAAACTCATCGCGATACTTTAATGTAATTATCTCGTATTTTTGTGCATTTTTTTGTGTATTAAATGAAACTCAAATGCGCCCACAACTAAGTCTGTTCCTATGACGCGATGTAGAATCCATTCAGCGTCATCTTGTGGCGGTTATCGGAAATACAATATTTGTCAACTCTAGCACATAAGGTACCTATGTCGGTTCGATAAACTCGATCAAACACAGGTACAGTCGGTGTAAAACGCATGCTCACCTTAAACCGCACCGTCCCGTTACGGCGCCGGTCACCCATCCTGCCGCTGACCTGCACCATCGCCTCCTTGCCGCTCAGCCTGCTGCCCTCGAGGCGCCACGTCACACTGTCGAAGTCGTACCGTCTCTGAGGGTACTTCGGCTCAATGTGGCCGTTGCCATCTACGTCGTTGTATTCGATGAGCTAAAAGAGTATGTGCATTACACTATACGGCAGAAGTAAAACTTTTTTACTTATACGGAACTGCCTCAGAGAGAATGAAGTGTTTGCTCGCACCTCTCTGTTGCCTCTACAGTAATATACGCAACTTAGCATATTATCCTATAGGGGCAAACGAGCAGTTGGTCACTGACAGGCAATAGATCACCAACGCCCACAGACAGCTGAATACCTTTACAGTTGCGCTGTCGGCCTTTGGTGTTTAACCCTCTGTTTTTATCTTCACTAGTATTAAACAACATCACCCTGTCCCTCGCAGCTACAGTGCACCTAGAGCCAATTCTCGTTGTTGTTGGTTGTTTTGTTCGGTTGGCTCGGTCAAATCGACTGCGACGGGGCCAGCTGCCGCGAGATAGAGAGTAATACCTAAAAAAATACCTCCCGTATAGGGACCCATGTGCGAGAGAGCCCCTCTTTCGACCTCACACCTAGGGAAGGCGCCGGATGAGTGCTTTTCTATAGCATAAGGGGTAAACGAGTAATCGAAGCCTTTTGATGACTACCGACGCCCATGGACATTTGCATTATTGTTACGCAGATGAGTCTCATCCCCAGCCCCTAATGGACCACCGGCGACTCACAAATCGCATGAAATGCGACAGCGATGTTGTCACTTTACGCCAGTATCAAGTGAGCGACAGGTACCTCCCCGGTCGTGGCGGCACAATTCCGTAGCATAGGAGGATGTAGTGTCATGCACCATGCATGGCACTACCTCTTCCTGAAACCTACTTATATCCATACAATGAAGCTGTACCATTCTTCTATTCGCTTCTACTGTAAAGGTCAGATCTGAGGAATCTGCCTTTGCTATAAGGGCGCGCATGGCATGTGCCCAAAACCCTAGGAAAACGTCCCATAAAACGCCAAAGTTGTACCTACCTGATGAAGTTAATAATGATACAAATTTTGTAATTTGATACACCACTTAAATGAATATTTGCACAAATTTGATATAAGTGCACCATCGTGATAAGACAGAAGACTTTAGGCCTAGTGCACTGCTGCTATATAGTAATCTAACACAACCAAACCCACAAGTCATGGCCACGAGATGCTTGCATCCAGCGGCTCCCCGCGCATAATGTAACCTATGTTATATTTACGATCATATTTTTAAGAGTTCTCACCAAGAAACAATTTAAGACAATGTGAAAGAGGCATAAAAAGAGGCGTTAAAACCACATCATACACACACAATACATAAAGACGATATAGATAGCGAAGGGAAGCCATGTGTCGGCGTGTAGCCGTTTTAGCTAATAGAGAAGGAAAAGTGAAGGTGAGAACGCATTACTATTTCTTTGTCTACACACAAGCACATTGTGCAGAGAGAAGGGAATGAAAGAGAGACTGAGACAGAACCACACCTGCTGTCTCTTTCGACTATCACGGACGCATTGTATGCTGACTTCCCTTCTCTGTATACATTATCTCTGGCGGAACAGAGGTTGCGCAATCATGTGTAACACCAGTAACACTACCGCGCTTACGTCCCTTGCGCATCTCTTCCGTCAGGATATTCGTGCGGAGTAAACGCCAGCCTGTCTGACCGCCACCGATCTTTTTCCTTCAATTCCAGTTGCTTTCGGTTTCCGAGCTAATTATACACGGAAATCGAATGCACATAACACGTACAAATTCATTATTAAACAATAAACATTGTACAATGTTCCATATCACGTACACATTCATTATCAAACAATAAACATTACACAATGTTCATACAATTTGGGAGGGCTATTACAAACCAATGGAGCATAACATAAATAATATATATATCAATAAATGATATCTTAATGGAAAAATGTATTTTCAAATTGGTCCATTAATTATGGTGCCTATTCGATGCAAAGAAACAAATAAACGAACAAACAATCAAATGTTTTCTCTTTATAATATTAATATAGATTGTTCCATTTACAATTTTAAAATGTTTGTAATTGTATTTGCTCTAAACAAGTTGGTCACTCCTGCAGAATAACTCTTAGACAAGGTGCGAAAGGTACGATCTATTTCACTTCCTTATAATTTCTTATAAGTGTAAAGGTGAGAAATATATGTAGCACAATACCCTTTATAGACCATCGGCGCATCTGTGGTGCGTGCCGAAATAGTCACCAAATAGCAATCTTTAAGCTTTTTTTTTAATTACAAAACAACGCTTGTGTGTTTAAAATGTATTGTAACTAGCGATTCCCCCGGTTTCGCCAGTAAACACCAGGGGCCGGACGATTACCAAGTAAACACTAAAACCTTCCTCAGAAATAGCTCTATCCATTGGTGAAAACCGCATGAAAATGCGCCCAGTAAGTTATGAAGAAATCGATCACATACAGACGGACGCGTTTTCGGTATATATATATGTATACATATACAAAAAAAAACTATCTATCTACACACAACAAATTTTGCAGTCAGGTAAACGTTTAATGAGGACTTCTCCTTTTTTTGAAATCGGTACTAAATTTTAAGTCTTCTTGAACTATTTAATCAATAGGGCAGTTGGCACGTGACTCATCCTGTCACATACAGATTGAACAACGGAGCCCTCATTTAACACAGATATGCACATGGGTTGTGTTACAAAAACATTTGTATCAAATTATTTGATAAGTGACTCACATGTACAAAATGTGTTAATATATCGTATGAATATGCTTGATATAATTTAATATATAATGTCACCCTGCATTACATAACACCTGTAGGGCCCACTTTAATGTTGTTATGGGGGACTTTAATGCCAAAGTGGTAGTACGAAATGGTGTCGAATCGAGTCTGGACCACATGGAGTCGAAAATCGAAGGAGACAAATGCTGGTAAACTTCCTCGAGAAAGAGGGTCTCTTCTTAATGAACTCTTATTTTAAGAAGTGGCCCCATAGGAAGTGGACATGGCAGAGCCCCGATACTGTGACAAGTAACGAGATTGACTTTATTCTCCGTATTTATGTCTCCGTGATTCACATGTTTAAAACCGGAAGTGATCACCGATTTGTTAGAGGCTCTCTGAATATAGGCTTTCGACGCGAGCGTGTTTGTTTGGTACAATCAACTGCGACCTAACTTCCGGCGAACAATGGTAGGTACCGAAAAATTCCAACTGGAATTAAAAAACCGGTTCGAATCCCTGGATACGTCGGAAACTACAATGGCAATCGACGAGGCCATGAGAGTCGTGATTGGTGGCATGCGGGACGTGGGTGAAGGATACTGTAGGAGCAAGCATACGAGCGGGAAAGCTAAACTCTCAGATGAGACGCTTGGACTTATGAGGGAACGCAGAGCACACGAAGACGTTACGTCTGCCGATGTCAAGCTTCTTTCTAAGCAAATCCGCAAACTTATACGCCGAGACTTTCGCTACTCAAATACGCAATGGGTCACTGAAGCGATTGACAGAATGGAGGGCCGAAGGTTGTTGTGGAGAAGCTTGGAAGAAGTTATCTGACAAAGGTTGGGACTGATTCTGGGGTTACCGTTTCTGACACGACATTTGTCAGGCGATCTTCCTGCCGTAAGCTTGAGTGAGATTAGTCTAGCTCTCCTTAAAGGGGGAAAGGCTCCGGGGAAGGACGGAATTACAGCCGAACTTCTTAGGGCAGGAGGCGAACCCGTGTTACGACAGCTAGAAAAGATTTTTAATTTTTTCCTTCAGCGGGGCGTACCTCCCAAGATATGGCTTGGAAGTGACGTTTTATATTTAGGAAGGGTTTTTTTCCCAACCAATTTCACTTCTTGGTCATATTTACAAGTTGTTCTCAAGAGTCTTGACAAATCGCCTCACCACAAAGCTTGACGAATTCCAGCCACCGGAACAGGCTGGGTTTCGCAGAGGATTTAGCAACATGGACCACATTTTTACAATAAGGCAAGTTGTACAAAGGACACATGAGTACAAATAGCCGCCGTGTCTTGCCTTTACGAACTATGAAAAGGAGTTTGACTCTGTCGAAACCTGGGCTGTTCTAGAAGTTTTACAGCGACGTCAGGTCCATGGGCGATACGTCGAAGTACTGAGAGCATTGTATGACGCTGCTTTAATGTCCGTTCTGATTCCGGGAGGTCAAACAAGGCCAATACAATTGCATCGAGGAGTCATTACCTCGAAAGTGTTCTTGAAAAAGTTCTGAAAATGGTGATTTTGAGGACGCCTTCAAGACTTTAAACTGGGCAGAATGCGGCATAAATATTAACGGCGGGTACCTCTCACATATTTGTTTCGCTGATGATATCGTTGTGTTGGCCGAATCGTTGGAGAGCTGGCAGGAAATGTTGCACAGTCTAAATGAATCCTCTCGACGTACTGATGTTAGGATGAACTTGGACAAGACAAAGGTCATGTTCAACGAACACGTTCTCCCTAGGCCGGTCAACATCGATGGTGTCGTAGACGAATACGTCTACCTCGGGCAACTATTGCAATTAGGTATACATAACTTCGAGAAGGAATCTGATAGAAGGATCCAGTTGGGTTGGGCAGCATTCCGGAAGTTTCGTCACATTCTCGCGTCGCCTATATCGCAGAGCTTGAAGACAAAAGTCTTCAATCGATGCGTTCTACCCGCGATGAACTACGGGACTTCGGGACGTGGCCTCCTAATTTAGGACTGGTCCGCAAGTTTGCGGTAGCTCAACGGGCTATTGAACGTGCTTTGTTGGGTGTTTATCTGTCCGACAGAATTCGTAAAGAAGTCATAAGGCAGAGAAATAAGGTATCCTATATCACGCGACATATAAGCTCGCCGAAGTGGCAATGGTCTCGTCACACACTCAGAAGAACAGATGGCAGATGGGCCAGTAAGGTTCTGGAGTGGAGGCAGCCTTTATGAAAACGAAGTGTTAGTCGACCGTTCACCAGGTGGGAAGACGATCTCCGTGCAGTAGCCGGTACAGGATGGAATAGCGCGAATAGCAGGAGATCGATCGTCTTGGCGTTCATTGAAACAGGCCTATGTCCAGCAGTGGACCGATAAGGGCTGATAATGATGATGATGAAATATAATTTCGCAAATATGCGAATGTCTTTGGGCGTCGGTAAACAACTCCGATTCTAAAAAAGTATTTGACACACATAAGTCAATTCAAAGAAGTTTTATTTGGGCTCGGCACGTTTAGTGCGGTTTGCGAATAGCCGGTGGCAATTGGAGGGAGGAAGAGAGGAGGCCTCGAATCTGCATGACAGAAATTATTTGGATGCCTACAGGCATCAGAAGACGTCAGAATTGATCAGTAACTTGAATAAAAAAATCATAATAATTATTATACTGCAAGTAGCCTAGTAAAAAATAGATAATAAAAACCATTTGTGCCACTTATCAATGGATGTGCGATGTTATAGTATTACTGGGTCACCAGTAGGAGTTTGCAACACCCTTTGTGTTGTTGCTAATCATATAGGCTCTAGGTGATCCATCGGTTCGTTCATTTATAAAACAAAATAGCCCCTAAGTGTGTAAAGAATAAAGATCCAATGTTATTCATACTCACTTTATCAACAGATGCAGCAAAGCTATATGTTGGTTTTTCAGAAAAACTAAACCTCTTTACAGTTGATATGTCCCATGTTATATTGAGGGTGGAGTTTACAGAGCTGACAGCTAATATGATGGTTGGTGCATGTTTAGTGAAATCCCAAATCTGGTGGATGGTATCAGTGCTGCCCTCACACTTTACATAAACAAGTACCGTGTCCTGGGTACAGTCTTCACAGCCAGGATTTAAAAGTGATGTTATCTGTAACAGAATGCACAAGTTTAATATTTTATACAAGAACATATGTATTTTGGCTATATTCTTAGTTAGGCCTTGTGATCTAGTGGTAAGCATGTTCAACCACAGACATGAGGTCCTGTGTTCGAATCTCGGGTTCCACCAAACTGTTATTGAGATTTTCATATTGTCTCATAAAAGTCAGAAGTTGGCAGTGTTCTACGATTTGATTGATTTCTTACACACACTTGTACACTATATGTCCTATGCAGTTCACTAGTCTCTATAGAAATGGCCGCCTAACCGAAATTCGGCTACAACAACATTACTCAGAGAGCATAGGTAAAAAAAATTCTGGAGCTAAAACCAGATCATCTGAAATCTGGTATTCTGTGTGAATGGGTAGCTTAAGTCTGATAATTTTAATTTACACATATAATTATATATGTACACTTTACAAAAATAATGTGTAAGTAGCTGAAACTTATAATTATAAATAGGGTTGCTTGTTTTACTTAAATTTGGAAAATATTACCAATAATAAATAAAGACAATTTATAAATCTACACTAGATTTAAAGGTGTACATACAATTAAATAACACATTTCAGAAAATTTTACCTCACGAAGCATGAAGGAAACATGTTGCTAAATACATTACTGTCACATGGGGACTACTGCCAATAGATATACAACCAAAATAGATTTTGGTTGAAATTAATCGTTACAACCTTAATTTTCCTGTATACCTTACAAAAACATATAGTTTGCAATATTACTATATGATTTTTTTCTTTTGCTCTAATGGATTGTCTTTGCTCTAATGGATGTGATATTAGTCATTAGAAGTTTATAGACAGCTAATGATTGCTATGCAATAAGAATAAAACTTATTCGTTCTAGATATTTCGACAAATTACATTAGTTCCAATAATTTTATATTAGGATATAATCTAAAATACTTTTTCGTCAAGACTGAAGTCATATAAATTAATGTCTCAAAGGTATTACAAAGACCAAGTGTTGATAAACGATGCCTGGTCTTTATTTGAATCCGTTGCCTACAAGTAGTGGAATGGGCAAGGTCCCTCTTATCAATAATCAGCTCCAGCTTGCACCCAAAAAGTAGGTGTATATAAAAAAATGTAAACATACCTTTCGATCTTGTCCATTTGTGAGACACACCAACATAAATATCAGAACAGCTAACTTGCACACTGTTATCATTGCGGAAGACAATAGTTTTGTAAAATAATTTCTTTGTTTATATTTAAGAAAGGGTCAAATGTGAAGCATGATACTAATTATTGTAATAAAAACAGCACGTGCGGCCTCGAGAAATGTTAAAGGCGAAGGGAGATAAGAACTTTCATCACGCACTGATGGATTTAAATGATTTAATTAAATTCGAATGCATTCACGTTGTTACTTGGTATAGTTAATAGTCGCTAGTTTACCAGTATATAAGTATGATCTATGCGCTAGTATCTGCGAATTGTGACGTTGTGTGACAGTTATTAGAAGTTTCCGTCCTGTAGCAACGACATGACATTTAACATTTTTTTGGGATTATACATATCAGCGTTCGCCACAACTTTCGTATTGCTAAACTATAATTTAAAAAAATAATGTCTTTCTGTATGTCAACAACGAACTCAAAAAGAACTGTACTGATAATTATAAAAGTACTGGTATATATGTCTTTTTCAACGGAGAAGGTTTGTGTAATATATTTTTTTTTTATTTTTAAGCTACATTAATGATTTTACTTCCTCTCTGTTCGAAATATCCCATAATCATTATTATCAGAGTTATAATCTACACTTTTCGACTCCTTAACACTTCATTATTTTTGCACCCGTTATCAAAATTTTCTTAGTAGTGAAATTTATAAGTCTTAAATAAATACGTAACGCTCCGCTGCACAACTTATCTTGCGCACATTTCACTTAAAAAAATATTTTAGAACCTGAATATATAATTTATTTTACTTAATTGTGAAAACATAAGTTTAATGGTCTAATGGAAAGCAGTATGTGGCTACTTTAATAGATTTAGTCTAACTCTTAAATGATCACTACTACTTATTAATTTACTAATAAATGTTTCCCAAAAATCTTCTATATTGCCACGAAATGGAGGCACGGCACGTCTTGCACGTCAACGTCGCGGCCTCCTTAAGTATCACGTGGGAGTTGCCAACGTCATCAGAGATAGGGTATGAGTGACCTCGTGGTCCCTCTGGCCATGACAATAATAGTTAATTTCCGTATTATAACTTAAATTGGAGTGCATCACCCCATTTTGGAGAGATCTGTCCCCGATTCGACCCTAGACATAGTCTCGTCATCCGATGACACTTTAGACACTCATTACAAGTCATTGCACAACAATGCAGCTATCCCAGCGGATAGCTTCTTGACCCAATCCCCATAGATTCTCTTTGCTTCCAGAACATAAATTCATGCATGAAAAAAACATTATATTATTTGAACTCTCTTATTGAGTTCATTTATTTTAAAATGAACTAAGCCTAACTAAAGGAAGTGTGGTATGACGTTATACAGTTTTTAGGCTTTTTGTAGCGGTCTGTGAAATATATCTGCCACATTTCAACGATAATTTCATCTAGAGACCTATGGGTTGATCTCGCTATAAAATAATTGTGACAGACATTACTAAATTATAAGAGTTCCATCCTAAAGATTGGTGGAAAAAATATTTATAGTATCATTCTATGTTGAACCATTACGATACTTAAATTAACATAAAATATTTCTGTACAATTCATAAAGATATATTTGAATATTTTTACATCTTATTTTAAGAATATAAGTAGAAGGTGCTATGCGCCATCAGCACAACCGGGAAGGTGCATAACACAGGTGTAAAGTGACAGCTACACCGTTGAGACTAAGCGAGTTATGCGGTGTGTGATGTTCTTTTGGCCCATGAGGGTGTCACACAGGGGAAACAATTTTGCAAATTATCTATGGAATGTTTAGGGGCGTCGGTAGTTACTTACAGGCTCGAAGGCGCTAGGATTCGATTACTTATACCTTTTAAAATAAAACATAACTGATTATCTGAAAGTCGATCTCTGGGCGGTATAATTGTACGTGATAGCGGTTCTCTAATTGATCTGAGAACGTATCGCCCGATGGAGCGATAGAGACTATTTCTTACGCAGATTTGGCTTGGTTCAACACCGCCGTAAACTGACAGCTCAAAAAAATATGACGT
>JAFELO010000879.1:148602-180555 GCA_017140195.1 Eumaeus atala
CAAATTATCTATGGAATGTTTAAGGGCGTCGGTAGTTACTTACAGGCTCGAAGGCGCTAGGACTCGATTACTTATACCTTTTAAAATAAAACATAACTGGTTATCTGAAAGTCGATCTCTGGACGGTATAATTGTACGTGATAGCGGTTCTCTAATTGATCTGAGAACGTATCGCCCGATGGAGCGATAGAGACTATTTCTTACGCAGATTTGGCTTGGTTCAGCACCGCCGTAAACTGACAGCTCAAAAAGAGGGTAGGAGGAAAGGAGGGCAACGCAGATGTGGCATCGGTAGTCGTAATGGGGTCCCGATTTCTCGTTCGCCCCCCAATGCTATAAAAAGTACTAACTCAACATCCAAACGTGTATCAGACTCTGTAGTCATCGATATACTGTTAAACAAGATAAGCTTATAACAAAATCACGTTTCATGGTCAATATATTGTGAGGTAATTGAATAAAAATCACATCAATTTTTTTCTTAACATGAATATTACAATTCATATATATATATAGATATATATATCTAATAAAGTATATTGTTGATAATTATAAATATTTCAGATTTTTGTGGAAAGCGCTTTGAGAATTTACACGTTCCTTAAAAGGAAAATGGCTATCATATCATAATTGGTGAATTCGTTGTCGTGGTAACGTGCATAGATAATGTTCTACTCGACAATACTTCGATACTCTGACACATTTTAATTTTTTTTCATATATATTTCTCAAACATATTCATACTTACAAAATGTGGTACACAATTATCAAATTATTTTCATTTATTTTGAACTGATGAGTCTACATGAAATAAGTTTGGGTAGCTTTATTTTGATTAGACTTCCATAGCTAATTGGCAAAAGCGGAACCCCTTTAGTGTTTTCCTGTGAGTTTGTTCGGTCGTATGTCACAAACACTTTACTCCGAGATTATGGATAATATCGTCACAGCCAAATTCGGCCACGGTGACCATCTCTATAGAGACGAGCCCACGGGGCAGGACATATTATAGTGAACAAGTGTGTTCGCAGGCACAAGTACACTTTCTGTTCCCTCATTGCTCTATTCCGATGGGGCGGCAATCCGACACGACCGGAGGGAAACCAGGCGCAGCACCGACAGCTTAACAGCTCTCGAAGCACGGGGGTGTAACACCGCCAACTTTCTGATTTCGGACTGCTATTAGAAATTGAATAATCCCGATATCACCAGTCCTAACCCGCACGCGCTCACCCGCGGACCCAGTACCTCACGGCTGTGAACATGCTTACTACCTATACCACGAGGCAGTGGTTACTGTAAGTTTGAATTTTTTTCATTAAGTGAACCACAGCAAAATGATGTAGTATATTATTTAAAAAAAAATTATAGTGTCACCCCTAATAATTTAAATTAAGACCATGATGATAAAAAAAGAAGTGTAATGATTAATAAAGAGTAAGTTTTATACAGCAGTCGGAACCTTCCAACGTCTAATCTTACAACCTCCGTATACCTCCCTCCAGCAGGCCATCGGACACATGAAAAGCGAAAATTAAAAAAAAAGAGCCTCCAAGTTCATCGCTAAAAAGGCGGCATAGGTTCGCATCTGCGAGACATCTGGAGTTGCTGATTGAATATCATCTAACATGACTTGTCTGCTCGTTTGCGTTTGCGCAATTTTTTTGTTTGGCATTTATCATAAATTTCAAAATCATAAACTTCCTAAGAAGTTTGCTTAAGTGCTTCACTCACGGCGCAATGACAACCCTAAGCCTACTCCGCCGCTCCTTTCTCATCAATCATTATTTATTTATCTTTTTGTTACCATTCCACAACAATAAATATTGTTTACATAAATAAATAATTATTCATATTTTTTCGTACAAATTATACAAGCAAAACCTTAAAATCAATGATATATAACATCTACGACATGTTCCTTACGCCAGTAGTGCTTCGAGAGCTGTTCACCATATTAAACAACAACTAGCACTTACAGGACCTACACATTAGTGTGGGGAAAGCAGGAAATTGAGTGGATTTGTATTGTAATTAAATGAAAGTAATGTTGGCTCTAGTCATGCTTGCGTTGGCAGTCATCGCGGCGTCGACAGCCGACGACCCTCCGTGTGCAAGAGTCAAGGCTGCTGACAATTTTGACATGGATGCTGTAAGTTTATCATTTTCTTTAATCTTTTTAATATTTAACCTTTTAACATATGACTAGAAATGGCAATAACATACACTAGCGTCGTAAGGACTATGCAAGTCCTAGCCCATGTAGCGCCCGGGTGCAATCGACATCCTGGTGCCCTTCAATGATAAAATGCTCGATCGAAATGATCTCGATGTCCTTAGTCCTAACACTTGGTGACCGGCTGCACTATAGGCAAAGCTACCCCTAAGTATCTTGTCCAGAATCCAAGACAAATTTATCCGATGGGGCCGTTTCTCATCTTCCTTCTCTTGAAAAGAGCTTGACTTCCATCCGGCTCTTTGTATTTTGTCGTTTTGCCAATTTATTGTCACAATACTCTTTGCAACACCAAGACTCGCGCATATGTGTTGCAAGGCTTTGGGAAATAATTAAACTCCTGGTAAAAAATACAAATAGATCCAGGGAATCTCAGTATAGGCGATGGCACCCGCAGGGCTTAGAGAGGACTCAGTACGGTCGCGAGTCCCCCTATATCTCTTCAAGTCCCACCTAAGACCAACGCATCATACGATAAGAATACACAGGAAACACGGGAGCAAACTCGATACTTCAAGCCAGTATTATTTGAATTAAAAACTGAATTATACGGGCATCCCGACCTGATCTCGATGGCGCGATACAATTCGTGGTACAAAATATAGAGCTGGGATAATTTTGTTTTTAGTTAATTCGCGGTATTTGGTACGAAAGTGCACGATATAAGAGCACATGGGAAGAGAGCGGTGAATGTACGATGGTGAAGTTCTACCGCAAAGGAAGCCAGTTTAATTTCTATATATGTGGAGGTGAAGGAAAATTCTCGCAAGTTGACTAACTATAGTGGAAATATTGATGTATTGGACAACGACAAATCTGGTGTTAT
Source organism: Eumaeus atala (assembly GCA_017140195.1). Lineage (NCBI taxonomy): Eukaryota > Metazoa > Arthropoda > Insecta > Lepidoptera > Lycaenidae > Eumaeus > Eumaeus atala. The sequence goes on from JAFELO010000879.1 coordinate 151,665, forward strand.
CAAGTTTAACTCAGTGTGGTTCGAAGGTTGGTAATAGTTTTGTTTTTTGTATTTGATTATTATTTATATCAATTGGCTCGACTTGAATTATCATTACCATTATCAACCCTTATCTTGGCCTATTCTATCTATAAGACATATGTCGCTTACAGATAATAATCTTATGTAATCTAAATTTTAATCTTTATTGGTGGTCATTTTACCTGACTGTCGCAGGAGAACGGTATAATATTACAAGCTTTTTAAAGTGAACATATAAAGAAATATTCTGTAAATATTTCAACCTTTTACCATTATAATTATCGAGCGCGACATAGTCTGGACCTCGTTCCTGTGATACCGCCGGAATGTGAAATCTATGTTGTCGGTATTTAGTAAGCTTAGGGTGTTTTTGGGAGCCCTTAAGAGGCGAGGAGGAACAGCACGACATGCAGGTGTCTATGGCCTTCGGTTGTTATCAATATCCAATAGCTTACAGCTGTAGAACAATGTCCACGAATTTATCACTTTACTCAGTATCCTGGTATCCCTTGAAAAAGTGTTTGGTCTGCCCAGAGAAACATTCTGTCCACACAAACAGATATATAAATTAGGATATATTTTTCATGATTCTCAGCTACTTCTGGATCAAGAGACGTCACTACGACGATTGCTAGCGTTGATTATGACCTTTACTGCATATTCTTCGAATGTAAATACGATCCAATCGCTAAAGTACAAACGGGTATCTTTATTCTAATATTTGTGCCGTATTCGCATTCAACAAATCGATGTATAACATTACGGCTAATCACTTTCAAGATTTCAAATTTTATGGCGCGGCTCGATCGCCTCCATACAGATAATGTTCTTTCTCTATGTTCTCGCCTAGCCGCATTACGCGTGCATTTTAAGTTTTTTGATGTATACTCTATATTACTATATCCAAACTGCTATACAGTACGGTTTTAATTTTAAATTTGAACAGGTTTTAATTCTATTATTATTGGTTCAGTTATTACATATTTTCCAGGATTCTTTTTATTTGATGATTTGTTCAATTGTGTATGTGTTTTAATTTTATTGTGATTTAATATTATATTTGTTGGTCGTAATTAAGTAATATCCCTTGATTCAAAGAAATGTATCCTCTTTGTATTTGTTGACGCGGGTAAATACATTAGTGCGTCTTCACTGGCCCTGGATGGAATCCAGTGGTGTGTGGGGCGCGCGGCACTTTTTAGTGCTGAAAACTCACAAAAACCACCGCGAGTACCATCCGTGCCGCCCTTAATGAGATGCCCCGGTACAACAAATAATCAGGGCACCTCGGCGGCTAGTCAGTCACGTAAGGCGGTCCAGAAAAGGTTTGCCCCGCACCGCAGCGCAACCCCACCAACTTTGGAGCAGTGCAATAGGGTGAGCTTTCATCCTGGTCCTTTGCACTGTGCGCAGAAGCGCCTCCTTCTGTTGCTCTTTTCTCCCCTCTTATAAGAGCAACAGAAAGAGCACCGCCGCCGCAGTACGGTAGGGGTACGCCATACACTGTAATTAGAGGGCGATAAACATTATAGTTCTTGTTTGTTGTATTTTAGATCACGTTTGGATTACGTCTAGAGCACCCACTCTGGAACCGAAGGCAAGGCAACGAGTTGAAGAATTTTTTGCAAAAAACAAATATTTAGATATTAACAAGTTAATCTGGGACAAGTTTGGCAAGGAAGATTGCACCCCAGTAAATTATCTTGTAGAACTCAGTGGGTTGTTATCACGTACATTTTAGATGCTTCCTTCAACGCATCGCTTTGAAACATATCGTTATTAACGTATTACAATACATATTAGATGAATGTATTTATACCAGGTGAGTTTCATCGGCAGTCATCTCTTCCGTGTAAGTCATTGCAATCTCTCACTGTGTCCACCTTGAGTTGGAATGGAATCTGGAATCACTTCGTGATCCTGCTACTTTTATATACTTATGCGTTTTCCTCGGGCTCCCGGTGAAGATTTTATGCAAGGGTCATAAGTGGTGACCCCTGTCCATCCTGGAGACACATATATAGCAGCTGTGGGAAAGTGCGCGCCATGGCCGGTGAGAAATATATTGTTGAAACAATATATTTTTCATCGATATCGGCGATAAGCGTAGTAAAACGCGGGTGATAAATATTTCATCATATAAAGTTCTATTTTAACATTAACGGTACTTTTAGGTGGTCTTCCCAATAAGGTTATAGGTTTTTCGTTCACAACAAAAAAAATGTCTAACGCGCGATATGAAAAAATAAAGGTTCTATGTGTATATTTGTTTTTTCTATACTATAAGGTTGTCGAGCGTGTAATCGGAGCTCTTGACTACGGACACCCATAAACATTCGCAAATAATTGTACACATAACGTATCAGCGCCCGTTCACATCATCCCTACAATCTACATTGCGGAACTGCTGCTCAATATTCCCGTCTACCTAATTCTACACACTTCACAACGACGAATGACATTTCGAGCGTATGCGATCTATCAGTGGGTTTTATGGCATGGGCGTTGACAGCCGACCATATTATGTATTCATTGTGAGCATTGAAAACACTTGTTCTTACGAAAGAGCACTCTTCATTGACCAGTACGCGGCTCAGGAAGAGTTAAGTCAGGCGTCAGAAGTCACCGTCTCTCGGGCCTTATCTAGAACGCGTCTGCTAATCTGCATTCAGACGCTACATGGCACTACCTCCTCCTTTGCAGCATGGCACTACTTCGTCCTATAACTCAAATAACTCCAAACAGTCACGTGAAAAAGTCAATCGCGTCCTTTTATGTACAACTGGAAACTGTTGCGGAACCCACCTCGCAGACACCTTGTGGAAACCCAATTCGTTGACTATGATGTTTTGAGTTCGTTCATAAGAGATGCCTATAATTGCGGCTATTTCTCTAACTTTTGATCAGTGGTCTCCCATAATTCAATCGAGTATTTTTATATTTTCGCCAGTAATGGACGTCGAATGCCTTCTGGAGCGGGGTTCATCTTTCGCACACTCTCTAACACGGTTTAACTCTGTTATCCACTTTTTGAGGGATGAGTATGACATAGCAGAATCTCCTAAAGACACCTGTCAATTATGTAGGTCAGTAGGTAAATATCGACATTGAATAAATTCAAGTATACCTACTATTTTATTACGACCTATTTAGGTACATTAATTAAATGTCTTATAATAATTCCTACGCGATATGAGTAGCAAGATCAAAGATTAAATATTAGGTGTATAGGTAATTCGATGTATAAAAAAATCAGATATAAAATCACATGTTCTTTTAATGATGGTCCTTTTATTTTACTGTTATTTTAACTCACATGGAAATAAATTTAGATAACAAATTATATCAGGCTCATGTTCTGTTCAGGGTCATTACCATACACACATACAACTACTGAGATTATGTCCATTACCTGTCATTAACATCACTCCATCTTAAGTCTACCCATTATACTATTGCAACTTTTATACATTACAATGACATTAAGTACCAGGTGCATGTTAACGTGCGGAAAGTATCATCCATCCTATATTTTGGTAAACATTTTCTGCCATAGGTTCCAGATCGGTATATATAAGAACACTAAAATCTGTATTGGCTCTCGCAGTTATAGTGTCAATATACATTTTCCAGTAAAGGTTATGAGTAAATACTACTCCTAAAGATGTTACCTCATTAGAACTGGGCATATTACTGTGAAGGACATCAGGTCTTAGGGGACTATTTAGGCAAAAAACAAGTAATTTTAAAGAATTTATATTAAGGTTTAAATAGGAAAGGTGCCAACTCAAACTATTTTAAGCTAAGTTAATATCACCTATCAAATCGTTTACGTTTTCTCCTGCTGTGTACACTGCAAGGTCATCAGCAATTTGCAAATTTTTAAATTTAGAACCTAACATTCAATTTAGTCGACGAATGTACAGAATGAAGATTAATGATGATAAAATACCGCAATGACAAAGCCCAACAGATGTAAGCTTTGGACCATATAGGCCACCATTATATAATCAAGCTACCTATCCAGTCAACCAGTTTCAGTGGTAGTCCAACAGAAAGCAGTTCCCTAGAGAGGATATGTATATTTACATTATTAAAAGTACCTGCAACATAAAAGAATACAGAAACTAAAGAATTACGAGCTACAAGTGTGTTTTGAACATTTATGTGCAAGTGTCGATTATTCACCCGGAGACTTTCCTCGTCCCAATCCGAACTAATTTGAAGGTAAAAAATTATTTTGCTCTACAAAAAATCTTTATCAAATTGAGGCTTGTCCGCTTTATTCTCATCAATCACTTCTTAAGCGTCCCTACCACGAGATGATGTAGAATTGCAAATCCAGGAAATGCGATGAGCATTAAAATCACCTGCAGAAATCATAGTACTGGAAATAGATTTTATTAAAGAATCAAATTTTTTTTCGTGAATACTTTCGTTGAAGTTAATTGGACCATAAAAGGTAGCAATACTTATTTCCTTTGAACTATTTTCTATGCGTAAACAGAGATTTTGCATTGAATTATCAAATCTTGTATCTATCGTAGTATAAGCAATACTGTCACGAATTAATATTGCCACACTGTTATGTGTGTTTCCTGTATCATTTCTTCCTATATTATACCTTTTATATTAAAATGTTGCATAGGCTTTAACCACGTCTCAGATATAATTGTAACATGAATATTGCAATTATATATGAATGTGGCCAAAACATTTCTGTTGCTGACTAGGCTTTGGGCGTTCCATTGAAGCATATTCATATTCAAATTTTGACAATTGGGTCTCGGAGTTACTATTTTGTTGTTAAGGGTTGCGAGTAGTTTTCTGAATTAATAGGACTGTTATCTATACTTTACTAGTCGAGACAATAATGAAGGAAATTATTACTAATATAGATATTCACTCATAAGTCCAAACGTCTCATCCGAGAGTTTAGCTTTCTTGCGTCGTATACCTACTCCTACAATATCTTTCACCCACGTCCCGCATGCAACCAATGACGCCACTCATGACCTCGTCAATTGCCATTGTACTTTCCGACACATCGGCATCGAACCAGTTTTTTAATTCCAGTTAGAATCTTTCGGAACCATGGTACATGGTTCGTCGGAAGTTAGGACGGTCTGTTGATTGTACTAATCGGACACGCTCGCGTCGAAAGCCTATATTCAGAGAGCCTCCGATCAATCGGTGATCACTTCCGGTTTTAAAGATGTTGATCATGGAGGCATCCCTAAATAAATGATTTCGGTTCGTCATAATAAATCTCGTTCCTTGTCACAGCATCGGGGCTCTGCCATATCCACTTCCTATGGGACCTCATCTTAAAATAAGAGTTCATTTAGAAGGGAGATACGCCACCCTACTCGACACGCCAGAGATTTTGACGATGTCGCTTACGAGGGACTTATTCACGAGGAATCCTTTTCCGCCTTGTGATGGGAGTGTCGCCTTCCCTGAAGTGGAATAGGTGACCCGATGGCAGAGTCTTCACTTTCAGCAGTGGCGTCGGTCCGAAACCTAATCTGCGATTGCCAATCCGTTGGTCAGCGTAGCAACGATTTACGAGCATCTACCGAGCGTGTCCGTTTAGTTCAGTCAACACTCCGACCTAACTTCCGGCGAACTACGGTAGGTACCGAAAAATTCCAACAGGAATTAAAAAACAGGTTCGATGCCCTAGATACATCGGAAACCACGAGGGAAGTGTTTGGTTGCATGTTTGCATAAGTGAAGGATACTATAGGAGTAAGTATATGAGCAGGAAAGCTAAACTCTCGGATGAGACCCTGGGACTTATGAGGGAATGTAGAGCACACGCAGACGTTACGTCTGCCGATGTCAAGCTTCCTCCTAAGCAAATCCGCAAACTACTAAGCCGAGACCTTCGCTGCTCAAATACGTAACGGGTTGCCGAAGCGGTTGAGCAGAATAGAGTGTCTAAGGTTTTTGTGGAGATGCTTGGAAGAAGTCACCTGACAAAGGTTAGGACTGATTCTGGGGTTACCGTTGCTTCTAAGCATACTAGTACAATAGCCTACTGTGCCTTGCTTTTGTGGACTATGAAAAAGCGTTTGACTCTGTCGAAACCTTGGCTGTTCTATAAGTTTTACAGCGATGTCCGGTTGATACACGATATGTCGAAGTACTGAGAGTATTGTATGACGCTGCTTTTGTGTCCGTGCTGATTCCGGGAGGTCAAACAAGGCCAATTCAATTGCATCGAGGTGTGCGACTGGGGGATGTCATTTCCCCGAGACTTTTCAATAATGCTTTGAAGGACGTCTTTAAAACTTTAAACTGGGAACAATGTGGCATAAATATTAACGGTGAGCACCTCACATCTTCGTTTCGCCGACGATATCGTTGTGTTGGCCGAATCGTTGGAGAGCTTGCAGAAAATGTTGCACAGCCTAAATAAGTCCTCCCGACGTACTGGCCTTAGGATGAACTTGGGCAAGACAAAGGCCGGTCAACGTCGTTGGTGCTATTATTGGAGTCGTAGACGAATACGTCTACCTCGGGCAACTATTGCAATTAGGCAGACATAGCTTCGAGAAGAAATCCGATAGGAGGATTCAGTTGGGTTGGACAGCATTTCGGAAGCTTCGTCGTTTTCTCACGTTGCCTTTACCGCAGAGCTTGAAGACAAAATTCTTCAACCAATGCGTTGTCCCCGTGATGACCTAAGGGGCCGAAACATGGCCTCTTTATTTAGGACTGGTCCGCGAGTTTGCGGTAGCTCAACAGGCTATGTTGGGTGTTAATCTGTCCTACAGAATTTGTAAAGAAGTCATAATGCAGAGATCTTGTTACAATCTATATTTCATAAAAGGAGTTGGGCCACAAATATTTACAATTAAGAACAAACTTAAGATACTACAAGAACAAACTTTTTATATGTGATAGCTTATGACAATGGTTAGTAAAAAGTGAGGGAACGTAGTCTTATCAGTTGCTTTGACTCACTGCAGCAATCAGGAGGTATCGTTTCCATGTCTTATTACATATCAATCCTCTAAGCTGCAGCCTGATTGTTCTCCGATCCTCAACTACAATAGTGGAAGATTATGGTGACATCATATCTTCACATTAAACCTCATTGTAATAAAAGAAGAAAAAGGAGTAGAGCTCTGAAAAGGACACAACACACAACCAATAAGATTCCCATTCTCTTGGCTTCATGAGCCAGCTAAAATCAGGCAATATATAAACTCTGTCGCAATAAAATAGAATTTTGTAGTAATTATGTTCCGCTACTTAAGTATTATATAAAAATCTTTGACTGTTAGACTGAATGTGTGCTCTGTGTCCAAGAAATGCCACTCTTTACTTTTTTTCGTCGAGGAGGACGGAATCATTTGTTAAAATGTGTTAATCAAATAGTATTTTTCCTTTACACCCGGAAACCTATATTTTCCTGAGAGGATGCCGCGAAATACTGATGTTGTTAATTTGAGTTATTAATTACATAAAAGGGTGAGTTCATGGTTTCTTGCCGACATGAAACATGGCGACGGCAAGAAATCATGAACATCAATCATGAACATCTTATGTTTCGAAAATCTTTGTTAATGTTAAAATGTATTAATTCTCTTATGTGTAAATTTTGATAGTAGTATTAATATGATGTGTATGGCTATTAATTTGATATACCGTATCAATAATGTATTAATTAGAATAGTATACGACACATTTGAAACTTTTATGTTAAATTGACAATTTGTGTTATATGAACAGTACAAGCAAAAAATAAAAACAATTTATTATGGATTACATATATATCACATCCTCCATATACATCTTTGTTCTCACCTAAATCCAGTCTACATAAACGATGGAATAAGTCAGCTAACAAATTCTCAGCGTTCATTAAGTTATAAGGGTTAAAAGAAAACTCTAAAATAGTTTTAATTTTACACAACGTGTCACTACATCCATTCTATTCTAATACCTTTTAAAATTCAAAGTGACGGACTAAAATATCTTCACACTGAGTAAAGCTGATAATGTTATTTGTTTACGGAGAGCCAATATAGTACCAGCTGGTGTTTCATTTCTATCTACTATTTCATACTCTAATTCAGCCTTAGGCGAGGATGCAAATTTCATAGGGTGTAACATTTCATGATTTACATACCACAACGTACACAAGAAAATTCTATACCAAAAAATGAATTAATACACTAACACAATTTGTATAAGTTATAAGTTGATATTTAGAGATAAAACTAAATTTGTTTTACAAAAACACTTAAATACTGTTTATAAGAATTACTATTACAAGACTCAATGCAAAATTCCTGATCAAATATTAAAGAAGTAACAATTTAATATTTCAAAATACTGTCTATCAAGTAATTGTTGAAATAATTTCAAAGTGATATTGCAATTATTCAAAAATATTAATTTTATGACAAGTTAACCTTTTAAAACAATTCACAACCTCAATATACACTTGGTTTGATAGGAATGTAACTTTAAATTATAATCTTAGTATCTAAGTACATAATATGATAAGTATCAAAATTACATCCTACCTACCTTCAATGATCTGTCCAAAAATATAGTACCCAAAACAAAATAAGGGCCACTAGTTTACATTTAAGTGCAATTTCGTAAACTGGAAGTAACTGATGAGTGGCATTATATTAATATTAACATAACTCCTTGGTGTTTGATCTCTTTTATGTCTTTTTTATTTTATGTGTTCGTGTTCCTAATTTAAAAGTATTGACCATAATTTTAAGAAGAAAATAATTGGATGTTATTCTTATGTTTTTCTTTGATTGGCTCCTTAACTTGTTTCGATTATTTTAGGAAAAAAGTATTACTTTTTCAATGTTATTTGATTCATTGATCATCTCGCGTTAATCATGCCACCAGTAAAAAGGCACATGGATACAATTACAGCAACCAGAATCGTAACTATGATTCAAGAAGGACGTTCTGAGCGTTACGTGGGTTTGCAGTTGGGTTTTTCTCGAAGAGCTGTCCAAAATGTATGGAATCGCTTCCAAGACACTGGCAGTTTTGCCAGGAGACCTGGTTCAGGTAGAGTTCGCGTAAAACACGACTCATGAGGATCGGTACACTCAACTAAGTGCTCGTCGTGATCGTACAGTAGCGGCCCGTAAGTTACAACACCAGCTACGGCTAACAACCGGTACCCGTGTCAGTGATCAAACTAAGCGTAATCGATTGCACGAAGACCAGCAAACGTCAAGACGACGAGATGTTCGAATTCCTCTAGCAGGGTTCAACGTGCAAACCGATTAAGATTCTCTCGTCAGTATTTGAACTGGGGGACTAATCAGCGGGGCGAGGTGCTTCTTACAGACGAGTGCAAAGTAAAATTTCTTAATGATGATCGGCGTGTGAGAGTGTGGAGAGGACGCGGCGAGCGGTTTTCGGAGTCCTGCATTCACGAAGTTGATCGTGTCGGTTTTTTTTTTCGGAGGGACCTAATACTGGTTGGCGGCGCTAGTCCAGCCTCAACAGTTCGACTGACTACGAAGACTTTTTGTCTTCAGGTTTAGGGAGACGATAGGGGGACAGACCCCCCTCTTTTACTGCAGATGGGAAGAGATGAACCGGGTTGATTGTGGGCGTACCCTATAGTGATTATTTTTGGGACCGAAAAGGGGGAAGCGGCCCCCCTCCCCTCTCTAGTGGGACGGCGCGCGCACGATGCCGTTTAAGTTGCTGTGACGTGGATAAGGATAATTGAGCTCTTTAGTGTTTGGCTCATCTGAGGAGGCCGGCCTCCTCACCTCTCCCCCCCTCTGAGAGGGGGTCGATTTGCGCTACAAATCGGCAAAAGCCGTATTCTTAATTTATTTATAGAGCTCTAATAATAAATAAATTAAGTCTTTAATTAAGTCTCTCTAAATAATAAGTTATTTTATTACTATCAATCTAAGCTCTCGACTTACGGATCCGAACCCGGGCTCGTTTCCGTAAGCGGTCTGTGAGTTTGACATTCTGTCAGTCATACGTTATAACTGTGTCACTATATGTAATCGTTTCGGTGGTCCGAACGTAACCGTTTGGGGTGGGATTAGCTTACACGTTAAAACCGAGCTCATACCGTAACTGCAGAACGTTACATCGAGGACGTCATCAGGCCTCAAGTGATTCCATTTGCACAGCGAGTGGGGCCTGGATTCATCCTGATGCAAGATAATGCCAGTGCACACACATTTCGTTCAACCCAAACTGACCTAGAAGGGTCTCATATTGAGGTATTACCATGGCCAGCTGACAGTTCGGATTTAAATCTCATCGAACTATTATGGGACCAATTAAAACGAAGGGTTAGAGAGAATGAGCAAGGGATCTACAACCAACAGCAGCTGATTGACGCTTTAAAAGATGCTTGGGAGGAGATTCCAGATGAAAACGTGAGGAATTTAATCCAGGGTATGCATACGAGGCTTCTGGAGTGTATTGCTAAGAGAGGAGGACATACTCGTTTTTAAAAAGAAGAAACAAAAGTGATAAGAACAGTAGTTTGTCCTTTTCCGGTGATTTCTTTTGTTCATGTTTTTCATTGAAAATGGCCAATTTTATTATGAAAATAAAAAAAAAACAATTCATGATCATTATTTTAAGCAATTGTTAGCCATTATTATATTTAACAACATTATTTTGTAGTTACATAAGTTAATGTCTTTATTATTTTCATGATACATCAAAATATCTTAGTGGCCCCTATTTTGTTTTGAGTAGTTTATTTAATTAAATTATTAGTTTTATTAAGTAATTTCAATATTATATTCATTGTGAATATCATAATTGTGAATGTGCGAAAGACATTATTTTTGTTAAGATCCAGAACATGATATTTTTAACATGAAAAAACTATTTGCTGGTTGAAACATAATTCATAGTTTTTTATCTTCCGCCAGGAACATGTAGTTTCTGGTGGTGGAAGATAACCTATTTCCTTATCATTTGGTGATGGCAGATAGCGTCAGCGTCAAATCGATCCGTCGTGCAAGCCACGCCGAAGTGAAAAAGAATGTCATTTCTTCGACACCGAGCACACCCTCAGTCTAACAATCGAAAGAAGACAGATATACTTTTTTATAAAATGTTTAAGAGCAAAACATAATTGCTACAATCGTAGGTATCCAATATCACGCGACGAATAAGGCCACTGAAGTGACAATGGGCTGGTCACACACTCAGAAGAAGAGATGGCAGATGGGCTAGTAAGGTTCTGGAGAGGAGGCCGCGCTTAGGAAAACGAAGTGTTGGTCGATCGTTCATCAGGTGGGAAGACGATTTCCGTGCAGTAGTCGGTCCGGGATGGATGCGAGTAGTAGGAGATCGGTCGTCTTGGCGTTCATTGAAAGGGGCCTATGTCCAGCAGTGGACCGTTAAGGACTGATATATATATATATCAGCCCTTAACGGTCTTATTATTAATCTACAATTTTTCTATAAATTAAAAAATATACGCTGTGAACTGTGCATCTGATGGTATTGGTGCTCCCGGAGGAACCGGAAAAAAATTCATTCCTTTTGGCGAGGGTCACACAGGCGAAAAATGATATTGCTCTATTGCACTAGTGTTGGCTGCATTTCGAATGGTTGCGACTCTGCTAGAAGGCGGGCAAACTGCACATTCTGCCTTGAAATTACCATTAAATATGCAAATCACCGAAACACGAATTTGCAACATCGCTAAGAATAGCGCAATGGCCAACATCCTGCAGGTTTGCAAATTTATTGTTTTGGGATGAGTGCACAATGGCCCTTGAAAGATCTTCGTGACAACCAAAATGTTTTTGGTGGGGTAATGACTCTGTTGTCAGGTGATTATCGTCAGACTCTTCCATTATTCCCCGATCAGCTGTTACTGATGAACTAAATGCATGCCTAAAATCATCTACAGTGTATAAGGTCCAAATAACAACTAACATGAGAGTATTTTTGCAACAAGATGGAACTGCGAATGTGTTTGCGAAGCAGTTGTTAGGCATTCTAAATAAGAAAATTGCAGGGGACACCTCGACCGCATTCATCACGTTACCTACAGATTTCTGTCACATCACAGACTCAAAAGAAGATCTTATTCATCGTGTTTTTCCAGATATAGCGTAAAAGCTCAATTACCATAATTGGCTGGGCGAACGAGCAATAAACATGTTGAGCGAGGATCTCAATTAGACCATTCAGAATTTTCTTTCAGGGCAGTTGCTTTCCTGCAGATCACTCGACACCGTTATGAACCAGGATGACGTAGTCAACTACCCCATAGAACTTTGAAATTCCTCACAATTTGCATTTGAAAGTAGGGTCAGTTGTCATCATACTACGTAGCATTTATCAACCTTGACTGTGCGATGGAAAAAGACTAGCTGTAAAAGAGCTAATGAATAACGTCATTGAGGCAACAATCATAAAATTAAAATACAAAGGAGCGGGTGGCTTGTTCCCGCGAATACCGATGATTCCAACGAATTTACCATCCTATTTTAAATATTTACTGTTTCCAGTACGTCTGTCTTTGCGATGACTATAAATAAATCACAAGGACAGTCGTTAGAAGTTTCCGGAATCAACTTCAAGTTTCCGTGTTTCGCGCATGGACGTAATGTCGTATCGCAACATCGTATCGTATACGTCGCATGTTCGCGCAATAGAAAACCGTTTTTCTTATTTATTTACGCACCACAAAACAAAACAAAAACATATTTATGAAAAAGCTTAAAATAGATTAACAAACTGTATCATAGCAGTGTGTCTGTCAATATCAAATTTAAACCTTATAAGTATCATACATACAATCAACACGATGTGACGAAAATAATGATAAAAATTCATCCCTCATTAAAATATGCTTTTTTTTATATACGGATTATATTTGTTTGTTTTAAAATTATTTTATTCTTTTATTTATATATTCTATATATATAATATTTAAATAATTCAAGCAAACTTAGAAATAACTCGACTAAACTAAGTGTTTTTAAACTGTTTCCACTAATTTATTAATTTAAATACGAGTGGTTTCGTAATTTGTAAGAAACAAGCATTTGAATTATTTTATATCTAATAATAAAATCTCGAAAACAGACGTATTAAATATAATTTAATGAATAAATTTCTGGAAATAGTTTAAAAAAGCACCTTTTATTTAAACTATACACTAGGTATACATCACGCTACGATCAAAAGTAGCCGTTTTTGAGTTATACGTGTGAAACCGTTGTGGTGGTATGGATTATGGGTGTAGGGGGGCATAACACCAAAAGCCCCAAAAGTAAGCCTCACCTGGACACGATACACCCTGCCGATGAACGAACGAGGCTCTGACGATCGAATGGTGGCGGAAGATCCACCAAGCTCAAAATGCTATTGACAGAGTCTGTCTGGAAATGCTTCGGTGCCTGTAATCGCCAATCCGCCTGCCCAGCGTGGCAATTAGGGCAATACCTTCCATGGAAAGCGTCACCAATATACTGCCCCCAGTTCCCGGTAGCCTCACTAGGCTGGGCTAAGGTAGTGATCACGGTATTGGTGGGGGAATCTCCGGGCGAATGCAGGCTAACAAAAACGACTGACTTTGGCGACGTATAATAGACGAACTCTGATGCTTGACGAAAGCGTAACAGAATTCTAAGTAGAGTTGGAGTCTGTTAACTGGCAGATTGTGGGGCTAACTGAAGTCTGAAGACAGGGGGAGGACACCCTAACCCTACTATCAGTACATCATCTCTAATGTCAAGTGGGATCACCTTTCCCAAGGCGGAGTCGGATTCCTCGTCAACAAAGCCCTCATCAATAACGTGTGAAACTAACCAAGATACACTCACTTAAGGTCGTACAAGTATGTGCACCGACTTTGACACACTAAGATGATGAAGTTAAGTGTTGTTTGAAGACATAGCTCGAGCTTTGAACAACACTAAAGTGGGTTCAGCGCCAAAGTAGGTACACAAACAGTGGGATTGAATCGGCAATCGTACCGCACGATTTTGGAATGAGAAACCAGAGGTGGCAAATGCTGGTAAATTTCCACGAAAGCCAGGGGATATTCCTGATGAATTCCTTTTTCAAGAAGAAGACCCAGAGGAAATGGACCCAGCGGGTGGTCAATAAACGTCATTGACCTCATAATGACGGACTGTAGGAGCATATTTAGAGACGTCTCAGTCATCAATAGGTTCAATACCGGAAGCGGTCATAGATTTGTACGAGGCTCTCTAAATGTTAACTTCAATACCATACGTATGGTAATGCCTACGCTCCGACCAACTTCGATCCAGACCGTGATAGGATCTGATAAGTTCAAACTAGATCTGAAAAACCGGTTCAAGATCATGACATCCACAAAGGACGTTTATGTGGACTACACAAACGCGGCGAAAATCTTCAGGGGTAAGGGGAAAAGGTTTTGTAGGAATAAGCATTCATTCATAAGCAACAGTCAAGAAGCCTACACTCGCGGATGAAACTCTAGATTGGAACATACCAACTCAGATCCGTCAGAAGTCTAACAACTCACCAAGAGTGTCAGGAACCTGATGCGAGATCTCCGGCGTTCTGGCACCGACAAAATTAGCAGGTAATAGAACAAAACCAGGGATGGAAAGTATTCTCGCACCATTTTGGAAGAAGTAATCTGACGAGGTTCAAGACACGCGATGGAAGAACCGTCTCTTCTGAGCGGGAGACGAGCTTCCAGACCTCAGTCAAAATGGAAAAGCATCTGGAAATGACGGAGTTATAGCAGGACTCTTGTAAGCTTGTGCCAAACCAGTTCTACAAGAACTCATAAAGATTTTTAACGTCATTCGCCCAGGGAGAACTCCATCGGCGTGGAACAGGAGCTAAACAGTTTTGATTCACCGTTTGTTTTGTGGCACCGTAGACCACATTCACACTCAGATTATTCTGAGGACTGAAGAATATAATCAGCCCCTGTGCTTAGTCTTTCTGGACTACGAGGAGCCTTTTAAATCTATCGAAACCTGGGCTATTCTGGAATCCTTGCAGCAATGCCAGGTCGACTTGCGGTACATCGAAGTGCTAAGATGGCCTATACAACTCTGTGGTCATGACCGTGCAAATCCAGATCATGTGGAGAAGACCCATCCTATTGTAAATGTGACAGGGGGGATATTTTGTCCCCGAAACTGTACACAAGGGTTTTGGAGGTCGTCTTTAAAGTACTTAATTGGAAAGGTCGCGGGATCAACATAGATGGCGGCCGCATCTCGCATCTGCGCTTCACTGGAAGAGCTGTAAGAAGTGTTGAACAGCTTAAATGACGGCTCCCAACGTGCAGGTCTGGGTATGAAGTTAGTCAAAACAAAGGTTATGTTCAACTCAAATATCATCCCAAGCCCTGCAATCGTAAATTGCGAAACCCTTGAGTTTGATCGAAAGTATGTTTTCTTCGGGCAAACCATGCAGTTGGGCAAAAACAACTTCGAGAGAAAAATTAATATGAGGATTAAGTTGGGCTGGGCAGCTTTTAGGATGCTTCGTCATATCATCTCGTCACCCACACCATAGAGCTTGAACACTAAAGTCCTTAATCATTGCGCCCTACCCGTCATAACATTCGGAGCTGAAACGTGGACACTCACTGTGGGGCCAGTCCATCGGCTCAAAGTCGATCAGCGGGAAATGGAAAGAGATAGCTCTTTTGGTTTGGTGTGACCCTAAGGGATAAAATCAGGAACGAATAAATTCGCACGAGAACTAATGCATGGCCATAGGTCTGAAGTCTAGTAAGCTCAAGTGGCAATGGACTGGAGTGGAGACCGCGTCAAGGCAAACGTAGCGTGGGACGCCCTCCCGCTAGGTGCCAAGACGACCTTCGCCGGGCGGCGGGAAACGACTTGATAAGGAGAGCTGAAGATGGGGTCAGTGGCGCGCCTTGCGAGAGTATATCCAGCAGTGGATTAACGTCATCTGAAGAGCGAGAGAACACAGCGTATGAAGCCGCGATGGTGGTATCTCTTGGGGATAAATTTTCACGCAAGAGGAACCGCGTGATACAGGTAGAACTCACACTTAGGAAAATTCAATTTTTTAAAATGTTTCACAGTCGGGAGACAACATTATAGTTCCTTCTAGCACATATTATGGATTACTACATAAAGTGTTTGCATCAACATTCCAATGTAATAAGTTGTAGGTTCTTCTTTCAATTAAATTGTCATATCTTACGCATCAAAGGATATAAATGTAGATGTCGATGGTAACATCATTTATAATTTTTTTATCCAGCGGATCTGTATTGTATACGAATATAATACAGGAAACTGAGTTTGCAATACATACGATAAGGAAAATGATCTCTCAGTTCGTGTTCGCGTTAGTTGTCACCGCAGTGTCAGCAACAATCCGATCATGTACTGAAGTTAAGGGCGTTCCCAATTTTGACACGGATGCCGTAAGTATAGCAAATTGTTTCTTTTTTTACCGACTCTTAAAACTTTACACTTTCAGATGCTATTTAAAGCGTGCGGTTTAAAAAAAACGACCGAACGTTTTGCCGCCATCTTGCGCATCCTTTGAATTCTATTGTCTTATGAAACGTGTTCGTTTGAAAGGAGTAGATACAAAAAGGAGTCATCGAATATACTAACGTAGCATTGTCACGATGCCGTAGCATATGATATATGCAATATTATGATCGCTCGCCTGAGCTGATCTTATAGTCTGTATATTTGCTACGTGCAAAATACATTAAATGTAATTTATTCTATTAAATTAAAATACATGTTAAAATTAAACTTGCATGGTATATAAAAACTTTAATATTCGTTTTTAGGGTTCCAATTCCAAGTTTATTAAGAAGTATAGTCATGCTGCATTGCAGTCGAATTGGGCTGAGATTATCGTAGAGATACCATTTGCTCGCATGATACTGTTACATAGTGATAGTTATGCAGTCACGTTTCGTGCCGTCTGTGAGGGGTGGAGGATGATCTCATTCACCAGAAAAAAACATTTCCACTCGTGCCTCCGAAAAGGTTTGAAATCGGAAGGATCATGCTGAAATTCAGGTCAAACACAAGAACAACAATAACAACAAACTGTATTAATTCCATTGTTGTTCTTGTATTATTTTAAGTCTGTCCTGGATTGTGAATGTGGAAAGACCAATTGAATAAATGTATCTAAAAGTCTAAATAGACATCTATAGTCTCTTTATCCCCAGAATTGTTAACTCCTTTTATAGAATCTTATGGAATAGAATATATTGTAACAACATAATTTTTAGAATACTTAAGGAAAACTTGTCTAATGATAATATACAATGGGATTAAAAAATAAATAACTGTGCCAATAATTTAATATAATTAATTTTAACATTTATTATACAATATATATCAGATATGCCTATTGCATATTATTTTGAAGAAGGGACCAAACAACTCACAACTCATTGATTAATATTGATCAATGGAATGCCCAGAGTTTACGACCCAAAGCAGTGGAACTCGAGGCACTACTTAGCCCAGAAAAAGTGCATATTGCTATCATTAATGAGACCTGGTTTGATGTTGGTAGTCGTTTTCGAGTAAGTGGGTACTATATATACAGAGAAGGTCGTGTTGATGGATGTGGCGGTGTTGCTGTAATCCCACACAAATCTATTAAGGTCTGTAAAAGATCTTTAAATCTGACAAACCAAGGAATTCAAGGTTTACATCATACTGAATTGTCATCATCTGAAACATATTATGTTCATATCTAAAAGAGAGATTGGGATCAGAACTTTTTAATCTGCCAAGGAAAAACGTTGATTGCCGAGGACTTCAATGGACACCACTTACGTTGGTCAACTAAGACAGACACGAGGATCACACAGCTGATTGATTCCATAGTGCAAAATATCTATACAATTCTCAACGATGGCTTAACTTCACGCGTTAAACTCGGTAATACAATAATAGTTCAAGTAACGTCTCCTGATTTAACCGTACTTTCTCCTGACCCGGCATTGAAATTTAATTGGCAAATTATGAACGAGAATTTGGGTAGTGAGCATTTGGTTTTAAATATTAAAGTAACATAATTAACAACCATAATGTTAAAACTGGAAGGAACTACAAAAGGGCCGATTAACGAGACAAATAGGGAAAAAATTGAAGAAGAAATTGTTGATTTCATTTTACCATCAGGTAATCAGATAGCATACGATAGTTTTATGGATATAATATATAGGGCGGCTAACGTGAGTATTCCTGATATAATAGTTTGTGTGAACCCTACTCAGCAACTAAAAATTATACCTAAGCCACATTGGACACCGGAGTTGTCACGGGTTGTAGCAGATCGAAAGCGAGCGTTAATTCAATTCAGGAAAAATCTACACCGCCAAATCTAAACATATTTTAAGATAAAACACGCATTGCTTATACGCAATGGAAAATGTGGGTCTTGGAAAAACTTCTGTGGTAGCATAGATGGAACAACTTCGACAACCGAGATGTGCGGCGATAGAGTCCAATGACTGGTACCGGTATCCCACAGGGTGGTCCATTATCCCCTTTGCTGTTCACTGCAGCCACTTCTCGGATTTTTTACAATGTTGTAAATGTTCTGTATCATCTGTATCACAGTACGCAGACGTCTTTCTATTACATGTGAGTGAGTAAGAAAAATGTGTCAGACTACAAGTTTCTTATAGCAAAACTAAGGCATATTTGATTAGTAGGGGAAATATTGGAGGAATATTCAGTTTACATATTAATAATCAAAATATACAGTAGGTTGATAATGTAAAATATGTAGGCATGTGGTTAAATACGTTAATAGAATGGAAGAAACATATAACTGAAATTGAAGAAAAGTGTGTGCGATTTTTAAATGTATTTAGGCTGCTTGCTAGTTCTAGTACATCCAAATCAACTCTGTCGATTATATATTGCTTGTATAAGGAGCACACTTGATTGTTGTAGTTTCTTTTTTGATAATTACATAGATAGCCAATTATATAAATTAGACAAATTTCAAAACCAATGCAATTGGACTATTGGAGGATTTATTAATAGAACGCCAATAATGGAAAGCCAGTTATGCTTGCCACCACTGCGTATTCGTAGACGTTACTTAGCTGGTAAATTCTGGTTGAAATATTGTTATATCATCCGAATTCAAAAGTGCTTTTCTGCACCTGGCGCGGCTGCTCTCGAGATTTCGAGGTTCTCCGATAGTCTATATAATTCTAAATACCGTTGGTGAATTGCTTAAGACTGGTAAATCAATAGTTGTACATTGGGTCATCACATGTTGGAATTTTGGGTAATGAGAAAGCAGACCACGCAGCAAAGTTTTTGGTGACGGAGGTGTGTCCCTATAAATGTCTATCATTACATACCGATTATATGCAAATAATTAAGAAACCCTATAGAGGTATGTGTCAGGAATATTTAGCAAAGATCCTTTACTAAGTATATGGTATAAAACCATGACTACCAAGACTGAATTGCCCCGTTACCCCTGGTTCCAACAGGTGGCGGCACATAGATCATTTATTGTTATTTTGTTAAGGCTGCGATCTGGGCATATCTCAACAAACAAATTTGCTCATCTAATGGGAAAGTCACATTCACCTAGCCGTGAGGCTTGTCAAGTTAGAGATAACATACATCATGTTTTATTTGAATGTGCCCCGAATGAGCCTATGCGGAGACAGTTGCCAAAGATTGATTATAACGTTGGTACGGGCAACACCATCTTGGCATCCCCGCTTTCGGAGAAGGCCAGGGATCTGCGCTCACTCGGGCTAACTCGTTCGGGCAGAATGCTCAGTATATAGCGATTGTGATTTTTGTGGTAATACTTAAGAAGTATTTTGTTTTTACATGGCGACATAGTCAACTTCTACTGAGACCCTTCAATAAAGATTAAGTAGAATTTTATATGTATACGTTTATTAGCTCGTTACTTCCACTGTCACCTTACGAACCCTCGGATGCGTATTCAGCTCGCGCTTGTCTGTTTTCTTTTTTGTAATGTTAGCTCGTTGTTAAAATATTTTTTAAAGTTATATTGTTTCAGATGACTCGCGGCATTTGGTTTGTAAACGCAAGATATTCCACGCTTGGGAGGACCATAGAGACTGTACGATTGTGAAATTCGATCGCGATGGAAGCGGCTATACATTTACCGTATCAGAGATTAGACAGTTCACATAAATGGAACAACGCTAGTGGAATTATAGCGGTAGTGAGCAATGACAAATCGGCCGTGTTTAAGCTGGATTCATCGTGGTATGTAGGTAGGTGTATGTTTATAATCTTTATGACGGACTGACGCACTGGCAACATGGCTCGAGTAACTTGCCCCGGAGAATAACCATTAAAAGACGGATACCATCGGCCTCCTGTAATGAGGTGCCCCGGAAGAGATCGCAAGTACGAATCTCACACCGATCTTTTATTAATGGGCCCCAAGCAGAGGGAAGAACCCAGTTTTACTACATACCTATAAAACATAGACATTTATCTATGTTTTATAGGTATGTAGTGTATACATGTTATAAAACTGGGTTCTTCCCTCTGCTTGTGGCCCTGTGGTAAACATAATCAAATCAAAAAACTAAACATAACACCTCAAGACAGCAAGATATAGTAGGTACTGTGTGCTTTAATCGGAACAACTAAATAATTATAGTTCTTCAGGTACTTTTGAGATCAGGACATCTGTCACCCGTGGCCATGATAGTTGTAAAGCTTCTGAAATATCGGGCTAGGTAAATAACGAAATAAACCACGATAAAATCCGTTAGAGTAGTTTTATTGTTAAGTAAAATTCGCGTAAACTTAAGACATCCAATATATTACAAAGCGTTAAAAAAGTGTGTTTGCAAATAATATATTTAAAAAATAGTAATTTGGTGATAAGAATAGTAGTAGAGATTCTTTTAATAAAAAGAATTATCTGCTTGTCAGTTTGGACACGCTAAACATCGGAACCAATGGACAATTGCTTTGAAAACTTGGGCATCTGATGTAGAGAGTTCAAGAAGAAGGACCCCTGGGGTGGCTACTGTGCGGGCGAGTAGCGGTCGCGAGTACGATAAGAGCGTAAAGATTTTGCGTATACTTCTTCACAATGTAATGTACCTAGGAGGTAAAATGTTTTTCGTGTGAAATGCTGTCATGTTTCATGCGGAGGAGGGAAGGGGCGCGTCACATCTCTGTAACGGTGGCGTCGGTAGTCGACGGAAGGATCTGACTTCTGGTTTTCCCCTTTATGCTATTATAGGTCTGATTAGTCAGCTGCAATTTGACACACTGCAATTTGAATAACAATTCTCTAACGATGCCAAATAATTTAGTCATCATGTTATTTTAAAGACTCTTCCCTTATATGTACAATGATAAATAGCGAATGGGGCCGTATACGTTGCAAGTTGTGTCTACACACACACTTGTGCGCTGCAGTATGTAGTCAAGTACATAGTTGGCAATTATATATACCACTGCATAGCTACAATATTATAAGATGTGTCTACCTCGTGGTCTAGTGGTAAGCATGTTCAACCAGTCGTGAGGTACGAGTCCCGGGTCGGACCAAAGTGTTATTGGAACTTTTCTATTTCTAACAACAGTCCGGGGTTAGGAAGTTGGCGGTGTTACACGCCCGTGTCTCGGAGAGCATGTTAATCCGTAGGTCCTGCGCCTGATTTCTCTCCGGCCGTGTCGGACTGCCGTTCCGTCGGAATAGGCTAATGAGGGAACAGGGAGTGCACTTGTGCCTGCACACACACTTGTCCATTATAATGTGTCCTGCGCAGTTGGCTCACAGAGATGGCCGCCGTGGCGGAAATTCGGCCTCGCCGACGTTTTATTTCCTATAAGATTTGTTTGCTCCACAGCATCTACGGGAAGCAGAGAGGTAACCTTGTCTATAGTAGATGTCGATTTTGACCATTATGCTATATTCGTCCAATGTATATACAATCCGGTCACTAAAGAAGAATCAGGTATGAACTCTTTAATCTAAGTAACACTTGTTACATTTTTATTAATTAAGGAACACACTTTTGGTATGTGCTATTTGAAGATGAATTCTTTCACGCAAAAAATAATGAAAGAATTTTCTAGAAATTTGGCACAGACTTATGTTATTATTATTACTTATTTATTACTTATCTTACCATGTACTTTAATGCCAAGAAAACTACTATCTGTGAAACCGCGGGGCGCAGCTAGTACAAAAGGATCTCAATGAAAAATAAAGTGTGCAGATTTTAAACAGACAGTTTTACTATAGCAGTGGTTCCTTAGAACATAAATTATATACCGGTACATCCCATATCGCCTTTTGTGTGATTGTTTCAGTTGTTCAGTTGTCAGTACATACGTTTTTAGTATTTATTGCCAGCGACACCAACACATCTGTGAAGATTGCAACTGTCTAGGTATCACGGTTCATGAGACCCAATTTTTGTACTTTAGACACGAAAATACTTTGTGAATAACTTTTTGATTGTCTCGCGACCGTAACCTGCAGCGCTCTACGATGGTGATGATTATGAATCGACATTATCATCGTCGTTGGTAATTTTAGGTACAGGTGACATACACTGTACGTACTACAGAGGTCTCTACAATTTAGGTATTTTTCAGATCACGTTTGGATTTGGAACTCTAGAACCACAGGCAAGAAGAAAACTGGAGGCCTTTTTTTGCAAAAAATGAATATTTAGATATTAACAAATTAATCTGGGACAAGTTCGACACGGAAGAATGCACCGCAACGAACTAACTTTGGATTTAAAATATTATTTTAGTAGTGAAATTATAAAGTAAAACATTTTTGTAAGGGAAATATTAATATTTAACAGCATAGGCAAGCAGGGCGACCGTGTGTCTCTCGTAGCACAGGCTTGCTACGCTGCGAGTATGCATTGCGCTACGAACTGCAGGACAATAATCGTTTAAAGCTTTCACTTTATCAATAGTCGCATGACTGTTTTGGGTATTTTCTCAATGAGTAGTCCTGATAAATATATTGTTGTATACAAATATAACAATATATTATATTTGTAGGACGATGGAAATTAGTATAACATTTGTTTCATGATAGGAGGAGGCGGAAGGATACTTGTAGGGGTAATAAGGTGATTCAAATGAAATTGTAGGTGACTCAATTGCACCGACTCCAAGTTTAAGTTACTTTTACGAATAGAAGTGAAAGGTTTTTATTTAGAGATTTTTAATTTATGCGTCAAATATACATTACTAATTGTGTGTCACAGGTTCTGTTAATAAGTAATTATTATACAACATTTGTGTGGTATTACAATAAGACTAATTTTACGGATACTATCGCGGTTTATTTCGTAAAAGTAGTTTTATTGTAATGAGTAACATTCGCGTAAACTTAAGACATCAATTTGTGTGGTACTTAAAAGTTAAGACCAGCTGTTTGACATTTTAATAAAAACCTTTGAAAACGTGAGTGGTGTTATTTTTAAAATCGGTTATATGTAGACTATTGTACTGGCCAATTTAATCATGAATTTCTCCTATTTCGTACGGAATTCCAAATTCAAATCTCTACAGCTCTTCACTCGTGTATTTGTGCTTCGTTGACCGTGGACGGCCTGATACCCAAGCTGATAACGAAGAGTTAAAGTCTATTGTGGAAGCGGATCCAACGCAAACCACGTCCAATTTAACTGCAGGCTGAGATGTTAGTGATAAAACTGTTTTTATTCACTTGAAGCAAATTGGGAAGATTAAAGCAGACGGGCATCGACTGCTGCGTTGCACAACTAAACCGGCACAATAATGAAGGTATTTTAAACCAAATCATTACCTGTGATGAAAATGGATTCTTTACGATAATCAGAAGTGCTCGACGCAATGGTTGGTCAGCCAGCCAAATCATGCCCAAAGCGAAATTAGCCCCAAAAAATCCAAATCCAGTCCAAATCGCCACCAAAAATTTTATAGGTTCCCGTCCGATAGGTTATCAATAAACCACCTATAAGATGGCAAAGGTGCATAGAAAACAATAGTTTATACGAGTACTTTGATTAATTAAATTATAATATTATATAAAAAAATATTCGATCTTTTATTCCTCCTATACAAAACGCCACTTCATATGTAAGGAGCTATTGTTGAGATTGTATATTATATTGAAATTATATAATATCATCGTCATCTTATCAGCCCTTATCGGCCTACTGCTGGACATGGATCCCTTCATGTCCAGCAGTAGGCCATGAGCCGAGACGTTACAATAAAACTACTTTTACGGATTTTATCGCGGTTTATTAAATTATTTATGTAGCCCGACGTTTCAGAAGCTTTACAGCAACCATGGTCACGGGTGGACTGAGATGACAGATGTCCTGATGTACCAAGTTTTTAAAAGTACCCGAAGAATTATAATTTTAGTTGTTCCCATGTTAATGGTAAGATATTGTATCTTGCTGTCTTGAGGTGTTGTGTTATGTTTTCTTTGCTAGTAAAAATAATTTAATAAACCGCGATAAGATCCGTAAAAGAGTTTTATTGTAATAACTAACATTTGCGTAAACTTAATACATCAAAACGCCAAGACGACCGATCCCCTGCTACTCGCATCCATCCTGGACCGGCTACTGCACGAAGATCGTCTTCACACCTGGTGAATGGTCCACCAACACTTCGTGTTCCTAAACGCGACTCCAGAACCGTACTGGCCCATCTGCTATCTGTTCTTCTGGGTGTGTGATGAGCCCATTGCCACTTCAGCGAGCTTATTCGTCGTGTGATATCGGATATTTTCTCTACTTTATAAGTCTTTATGAATTCTGTCGGACAAATAAAAACCCAACATAGCACGGTCAATAGTCCGTAGTGCTACCGCATTCTTAAGCACCAGTCCTGAACTAAGAGGCCATGATTCTGCCCTTAGGTCATCACCCCATTGGTCGAAGACTTTTCGTCTTCTCTGCGGTAAAGGCGACGTGTGAATGTGACGAAGCTGCTGCTCAACTCAATTGAATCCTTCTAACGGCTTCCTTCTTCTTCTTCCTTCTCGAAGTTATATCTACCTAATTACAATATTTGCCCGAGGTAGACGTTTCGTCTACGGCTTCGAGAATAGCACCATCGACGTTGACCGGCCTAGAGATAACGTGTTCGTTGAACATTACCTTTGTCTTATTGTAATTTAATACTAAGATGAATACGTCGGGATTCATTTTGGCTGTGCAACATTTCCTGCAAGCTCTCCAACGATTCGGCCAAGACAACGATATCGTCGGTGAAACCAAGATGTCACGTATTCGCCGCATATTTATGCCGCATTCTGCCCAGTTTAAAGTCTTAAAGACGTCTCGCATTCCTCGATGCTATTGCAATGGCCTTGTTTAACCTCCCGGAATCAGAACGGACACAAGCGCAGCGGTATACAATGCTGTCAGTAATTCGACGTAGCGCCTGACATCACTGTACAGAAGAACAGCCCAGGTTTCGATAGAGTCAAAAGCTTTTTCATAGTCCATAAAGGCAAGAGACAGTGGCTGATTGTACTCACATGTCTTTTGTATATCCACGTTTGCGTTACAGCATACAAGGTCGAGTAGGGTCTCACTATCGTCCGTGAGGCGTGTCGGTCTATTGGTATGCCAACAATAATAAAATGCCAACGTATGCGGCAAATGCGGAAATATGGGAACGTAGAACAGAATGTCAATCACAAAGTGAGTGCAGTGCTACCTGCAAGCGCTTTAAGCGCAAAGAGGCAACCACTCATGTAACCAATTCTGCGACTTGCCCTGCTCGGATATATGCGGATTTATTCGGGATTTTTTCGGGATTATTTCTATAGGACAGCTCAAGCTTCAGGGATCGGAGGCTGCCACATCTGAGCTGCTTGTTAGTGCCAGTGAAATGAACTTAGATTTTGTTCTCGTTCAAGAACAGTATGCAACTTCGGGCATAACAAGACTGATTTAGTGTGGAGCTACTCCGAAATCTGGGATTTTGGTTGATGACAAGATTGCGTTTACGCTGGTACACCATCTGAGTTCCGAATATTACACTGTCATGCATATCGATTACCAAGATTCCAGCATTTACATAATCCCTACGTACTTTCAGTATGGACATAACACCTGAGTTGTGTTCTGGATCACCTAACTGGAAAGCCTTATGTTGAATGGCGTAGATAGCAATGCGCATTCACCACTCTGGTTTTGTGAACGTCGTCAATACTCGGGGCGAGGGCGAGACACAGAATATAGGAACACCCAATGGGAGGGGTTCATATTGAGCAGAGGTCTATACATTCACAACAAGCAAGTGCAGCCTCCTTCTCGCGAGGGGTAGATTGGGCCCACGTTCGCTCGACGCTATGCTTGCGGGAAATCCTGCAGGCGATATCTCACTTCAGAAAGCCCTACGTGTAGCCAGACAAGAATACAAAGTGGCCATGAAGGATGCTGAAATTAAGTATTTTAGAGATATTGCCGAGACGGGAAATGAAAATCCACGGGGTTTGGCATACCGTGCCGCGACTAGAAGATCTTGCCCTTCGAAGAATGTCATTTACGGCGGAAAACTCCTAGAAGGTTATTCTGACAACACCGAAACTGCTACGCATCAGCTCCTGTACTCCCTATGCCCTGGCGATGCAACAGAAACCGACTTCCTTGGTTTCCTTGGATTCAGGTGCTCCTTCCCGCAGTGCAGTCGATCACATTATTAGAAGCTTACCGAATACAAGTCCCGGATTAGACGGAATCACCCGAAAGATTATCAGGAACGCCTGGAAGGCTTATTCCTGAGAAATGCTGCTGATGTACACAGCGTGTATCAAGGAAGATGTCTTACCAGATATCTGGAAGGTAGGTTCATTGATAGTGCTGCCAAAGGGAAATGACGAATCATAAACAGATCCAAGGGCCTACCGGCCGATTACTTTACTGCCGATTCTAAAAAAATGTTTAGAACGTCTCATAATTACTTGCGCTCCCTGTTTGAATATTGGTTTGTCTCAAAATCAGCATGGATTCGTAAGCGCATTAAAGTCAGTGTTGGAAATAGTAGATAATTCCACATATAAGTGCGTCCACCTCGTCCGTTTCGACATCTCCGCAGCCTTCGATAATGCATGGTGGCCAATGATACTGTTAAAAGCAAAATCTACCGGCACCTTTTCGAACATCAATCAGACTCTTGTAAGTTATTTCTGTAATCGTTATGTTGGCTTCGCATTTGGCCACCGCACACTTTGGAAGGTTTAGACAATGAGATGTCCCCAGGGTTCGGTATTGGGCACCACACATTATGGAATCTCCTCCTGGACGATATCCTTAAATTGCCGAGACCAGAGTGTGTAAGCTTTGTAGCATACGCAGACGATTTGCCGCTTACGACCGTCGCGCGCCGTTATCGAACAGAAATGTTCCATGATCTTGAACAGTTTATGAGATTCGGGGACCCGGAATAGGCTAATATTTTCCGCAGCCAAGTCCCAGACTATGACAATTAAGGGTCGTTTTAAAAGTGGACCGACCATTAGGATAAATGATACCTCGATCGCGAGTGTATCTGTGACCAGGGTGCTTGGGGTACACATAGACGATGCTATATACTTTGCGCTGCATACGGTTTAGATGGGCGAGAAGACAGCCAGCTCTTTCGGAAGGTCTTACGTATCTCTACTTCCTTGTGGCGTGTGAAGTTCCGGGCACTTAGGTTCATGTTAGTACATGAACATCTCCACTTGGCAGTCACGCTGGGCCACATGTGCCGATGGGAAGGAGCTGTACTGCTTTTTTCCAGAACTTACAACGCGTCTGGCATATCAATGGATGGAACCTGAGTACATTATTTCGCAGATACTAACAGGGCACGGGTGCTTTAGAGTTCGCCTGCACAGGATGGCGTTATGTGACCAGCCATAATGTCCTTGCGGCCATGGAGTTGAAACTAGAGACCATGTACTGTGGGAATGTGACTTGAACCAAAACGAGCGTAATGTCAAGTTGGACGGTATCCAACGGATGACGGTGGGCCCAGTCTATCACCAGGATTTGGTCGCAACGGAACAGAGTTTTGACGACATTTGCGCATACATGGCACGCGAAGAGGAAGGATAGGTAACGACCTAGCTGCATCGAGATAATCAGGACTGACGAGGCCGATGACAACTTTTGACTTTGTGGTGTCAGGCCCCAGAAAGGGGAGAGAGAAATAACGAGATGGCACTTAAATAATGTGTAGGTAGTTTAGAATTACACGTTGGGGAACAGAGCCGGTGAGCCAACCCCCGAGAGCTAGGTAGGAGCATGGGTAGAGGTGGGTATGGTTCGTTAGTGAATTGCAAGTTGTTAATTGTCAAGAATTCCTGTAGCATACAGAAGTGATGATGACGTGAATAAGGATAATTGACATTAAGATCACCGACTAAATGGTGTAGTAACACGCCGGCAGCGAGCGAACATGCTTTTATTCACTTTAGTCGTATATGTAATGTTAATATAATGTAAATTAAGTAAGTCATAAAACTTTGAATACAACTGTGGAAATTCCAGGCGATTACTGTTTATCAATGACACCTATTTTAAAAATTAAACTAATGCCTCTTTTCATATGTCGTCAAAAATGTTAATCGTAGCTTATATCCTACTATCACTTACAACTTAACAATACAGTTGTCACTTATACCCAATTACCATCTAATTTGATATTCACCTGTTGCTTATACCCTACTACCATTTACAAATGTAATAAAGTAGTTGTCGCTTATACTCAATCCCTAAAATATATAAATTTATTTATCGATTAAAGTGTTATAAATTGGTAGTCTCAAATGAATAATTAATTAATAACCAATCGGTCCAATTAGTATGAGTATTATTATATTTTATTATTAT
>JAFELO010000879.1:180598-209306 GCA_017140195.1 Eumaeus atala
AGATAATTTGATAAATGCCTCGTACGCCAATTTAGGTACTTTTCTTATATTCAAATAGGCATTTAGCGAAGAAACAAAAATAATGTTGTAGTTTAATCAAATACGGACTGTATTTGATTAAACTACAACATTATTTTTGTTACTATTTAAGTATGCGATACATTGTTAAAGCTACAATAAAATTTATCTTTTACGGATTTTATCACACTACATAGTTAATGAATACAAAAATATATTCTTTACTATTTCTAAATAAGCAACTCACTTATTAAAGGCTTGCCGCTTATCTCATTCAGCTAAAATATTTTGAACAAATTGATGTCTTAAGTTTACGCCAATGTTAATTACAATAAAAATAAACTTTCGGATTTTATCGCAGTTCAGTTCATTCTTTAACTAGCCTAACGTTTCTCAATCTTTACACCAACCACGGGTGGATTTTTATAAAGTATAAAAAATATTGCTTAATGTTAATACTAGGGTGGATCTAAAAGTTCGTGGCCTAACCTACATGGAGCTATGACATCTTTTTAAATCTACCGACATTTGTTAGTATGTGTCATATTGATTTATTGTGCGCAGTTTCATTCCGATACTGCACAATATAAATTTTCTGTGATTATTTGTTTTAAGCAATCAGACGCAATTTTCAATAATGGACACGGTGCAGTCATTAAGTACCTCAATAAAAAAGGCATACATAAACCAAAAGACATCCATCAAGGTATGGTGAGCACTTTGGGGGCGTCTGCTCCATCGTATTCCAGTGTCAAGAAGTGGGTAGCTGAGTTTAGGCGCGGTCGTGAGAGCATTAAAGAAGATGATCTTATGATTGGAAGGTCTACACCCTCTACCACGAAAGAAAACATTGATAAAATTTGTGATCTCGTACTGGGTGACCGACGTTTGACCATTGGTAAGATAGCTGAGATAACAAACATTAGTTATGGCCGGGTGCAACACATAATAACGGAAGAGTTGTGGTTCCATAAGGTTTTTGCTCGCTGGGTCCCAAGGTTGCTTTCAGCTGAATAAAAACAAGTTCGATACACAATTTCGCGAGACTGTTTGGAACTTTTTGAGACTGATCCCGAGGACTTTTTGTCTAGATTTGTTACCATGGATGAAAGCTGGGTTCACCACCATACTCCTGAATCAAAGCAACAATCCAAACTGTGGAAAAGATCAGACTCTCCTACACCGAAAAAGACTAAGGTCGTTTTGTCGACTAACAAAGTCATGGCTTCTGTTTTTTTGGGATGCGAAGGGCATTATTTTTGTAGATTATTTACCGAAAGATCAAACTATAAATTCTAGTTATTATTGTAACCTTTTATTAGTAAGAAATAAAAGAGAAAAGGCCGGGAATGTTGCGTAAGAAAGTTTTGTTTCATCAAGACAATGCACGTGTTCACGCTTCGGTTGAAAGAATGTCTGTAATCCATGATTGTGGCTACGAATTGCTGCCCCACCCACCTTATTCGCCGGTTTCAGCCCCCTCGGATTATCATTTATTTCCAAATTTAAAAAACATTTGGTTGGCTCGAAATTTTCGACCAAAGATGAGGTGATAGACGCAGTAAACGATTATTTCGCCGACCTTCCGGAATCTTTTTTTTTCGAGGGGATAAACAAGTTGCAGGTCAGGTGGAAGAAGTGTGTTGAACTAGATGGAGACTATGTCGAAAAATAAAATCCACTTTTCTTTCATTTTCTTGGTTGGGCTTAGAACTTTTAGATCCACCGTCGTAGTTAAAAAGATGCCGTGACAAAGTTGACGTGACAAAATAAGTATCGTATTTTAATGCTGGCCGTAAATACTGCTGCTGTTTGTAATGCTGAGTCTGTTAAGCAGCATTTGGCGTTGATTTTTTTTATAGAGCAGGGGACAAACGAGAAATTGGGGCATTTATACGAGTACCGATGAACATGAACATCCACATAATTACTATGCCGATGCGTTGCCCTCCTTCGCCTCTCCCATTGGGCCGGCGGTATTATGAAAGTGCGAGATACCCCCCGGTCGTGCCAGCCCAATTCCGTTGCTAAGGAGGATGTAGTGTCATGCACTATGCATGGCATTACCTCCTCCTATGCAGCATGGCACTACAGCTTCCTAAATATTATAGACAGTACACTAAATTACAGTACAGTACAGTAATAGACATCCGTTTATGGGCGTTGGTGATCGTTGAAAGACG
This sequence comes from Eumaeus atala, assembly GCA_017140195.1. NCBI lineage: Eukaryota > Metazoa > Arthropoda > Insecta > Lepidoptera > Lycaenidae > Eumaeus > Eumaeus atala. The sequence goes on from JAFELO010000879.1 coordinate 182,800, forward strand.
GATTTTTCGTTTGCCACCTGTACTATAAAAATACCCTACTCAGCGCCGGTGGCTCACAGGCGCTGGGTGTGGTACTTTTTTATAGTCATAATGTATGTATAGAGTGCTGTAAATGTAAATTATTTTTTTTATAAATGAATATAATATGCAGAAAAAATGTTAAATATATTGAATTTCAGATTTCCACACATATTCATGATTATCACAACAACATGCAACACATATTAGTACGGTTTCAAAGAACCCCATGACGGAGTAAATGCGAGTAGGAGGAAATCGACAGTCGATTGGAATATTAAAAAAACTGTTTTATCTGACAGCGGCAGAAGAAAATCAACATCATCATGATCAGCCGGACGACGTCAACCGCTGGTCCCATAGAGCGCCATAATCTGGTAGCCATGAAGATTAATAAGATAGAGCAGAAAGACGAAGTTATAGGTTTGCTCCAATTGGCCGCATTCAACGTAGAGCTGAATGCGTTCAATTGGAGCAAACCAGTTCAGAAATAACCAAGTCCAGTCGGACTTGGTTATTTCTGAACAGCAAAATTCGTCTTGATGACGCGAGTTAAAAAACAACAAAATGTCAAATTTTGCTAGTAAAGTCGTGATGTTCTTTTTTTTTCTTAACGAACTTAACATCAAGTCAGATATGAAATTGTAGAGATTAAAGTGACATTTCCAAAAATGTAACATAACCTGTGGTTTTACCAGAATTATTGGTATTTATCAGAAACTAAAAAAATTACAATAAAAATAATGATTAAAAGAACAAAAAACCCGATTGTTAACTGAAAGGAAAACCAACAAGGGTTTTACAGTCGGGACTTTTTGGTGACGTAGAGATACACACTTTCATGACATGATACATTATGACTATATATTTGACATTTCTATTATCTGACATTTCTTGCGCTGGTCGTGCCGCTTGTCACGTGAAATTTATTTAAAAAACTACTGGAAAGACAAATCATATTCAATGGATAAGGGCGGTTGACACCCAAACTTCTTTATGTAATGCATTATATCAATATTTTCTACTGCCCACAGCACTGCCACCGTGCAGTATGAAGTGTTAAACCCTTTGACTCTAGAGTGCGCCGGCAGCCGACGCCCCTCCGCGTGCACAAATTAAGGCTGCCGACAATATTGACATGGATGCTGTAAGTTTATCATTTTCTTCAATCTTTTTAATGTTTAACAGACGAGAAATGGCAATGACGTGGACATCCGTAACCAGCGGCGTAAGGACCTATACACGAGTCCTAGCCCAATGTAACGCCCGGGTGCAATCGACATCCTGGTACCCTTCAATATTAAAATGCTCGATCGAAATGATCTCGATGTCCTTAGTCCTAACATTTCGTGACCGGCTGCACTATAGGCAAAGCTACCCCTATAATATAATAAATAAAGTTTAGTGCCAAGACAGGCTTAAAAGTCTAATTGTTGATCAACTAAAATCCGATTTGGCAGAGCGTGACTTTAGAAATAATAGGTTATATCGTGAAACGTTAACAGCAATCTTCTGATAGTCCCAGGGCATAAGTGGAAAATTGTACAAATGTAACGTGACGAAGTAGGGCACGTCTTTTTTATATGAGATGGGGGGAAACGAGCTGGTGGGTAGTGACTACCGTCGCCCATAGACATTTGCCGGTCTTTAAGGAATAGGATATGCTCTTTTCTTGAAGACCAAGAAGTGGTATCGGATCGTAAATACAGTTGTGTGCGGTAAAAAGTGGCGCTTAAACCGCATTGTTGTGGTTTTACGGACATTAAGGTGATAGGCATGGACAAGTAGGTTAAGGCTGCTCAGTACCAGGCTCGCTATGACCCGCGAAATAATTTCAATAAGCCAGCGCAGTTATGGTTTGAAATACCCACCAAATTGAAATGAACCCTCGTGACAGTGTGCCGTAAATGTAAATATGGCCAAATTTACATTTACAGCACACTGTCACGAGGTGGGTACAGCAAATGGTAATTGATACAATACTCAAGCACCTCAATCGAATTTGTAACGGGTAGGTCTTAAAAATAACTTGACCAAGGCATAAGTCATGACCAACATTCATGTTGCCCCTGCACTGGTTTACGTGGGGAATTTACTTGTCGAAATTCTTTATCAGGATACTTTTTTCACCTAGGACAAACGGTCCATTTAGTCGTACGTCGCAACAAGGACCCACTTGCGGAGACCACAGTAGGTCCTGCAGGTAAAAATATTCCGCTGTTATCGTCTATCAGTACATCTCTTGGGCGTCAGCAACTGTCCTTGCCTACAATCCACTGTGTCTTTGTTTTCTTCCGATATGAGGGTACTCGCCGAGCCCTCCGCAAGGGAGGGGCTTCAGCGACTACGCTGACGTGGACAGGATGCGTTAACACGGAGGTGGGGGAGATGATTTGCTAGCCACGAACAACAAACTATTGTGACGCGTCGCAATGACGCTGCATCCGGTCTTAGAGCGATGGATGCTGTGCAGGAAATCGCTTACCTTTCGCGTGATACACGTTACATTATACGTCAGATAAATTATTAGTTAAAATTTCACAGGTTCTAGTTGGAGGTTAGGTACTTTTGAGATCCGTGCTGGAGGAAATGTTATATATATTTTTTTCATCTTGGCACCGACCTCTAAAATATAATTATTTGACAACTTTGAGATAATTTTTGAAATCACTCTCATTTTTTTTTAGTTTATTTTCTTTTCAGTTTATTTGCAACTTTTAACTGCACTGTTCGTTATATTTGTAGTCGGTATATTTTTTCTTATTTTAGTGCTACTGGATTCTTATAACGAGGTGTAATCTTTAAAATAAAGAATAATTTTGTACAACAACGTATTGAATAAATAAATTAAAGTATATAGCGAGCCGCAATGGCTATGAGTATGGGTAATGGCTCTGCAATAAATGCATGTAATCTCTGCAATAAATGTCGTAATAGGAGCGGATCCATCACAACAACATTCTGGTTACGGTAATGACTAAATTTGAGTTATTTCCTTTATCTTAGACAGTGACGTAACGATATCGTTCGGGACCAGTAATAACTTCATCAAAAACCCCCCACGACCCACGACATTTCTGCAAAGAGTTACTTAATTTTCTGGGGTGCAATATTTCGTGTAGTACTTGTCCCAGATTAACTTATCTACATCCAAATATTGGTTTTTTGAAAAGAATTCCTCAATCTTTTTCCTTGCCTTCGGTTATAGAGTGTGTGATCTGGATGTAATCCAAACATGATCTGAAATATTAACACTACAATCTGTTTAACATGATAAATTTAATAAAAGCTATAATAAAAGGTTCTCATTGCGTATGAGGACAAACGAGCAAGCAGGAAACATTTGGTGAGTAACGACGTCAATTACATCCGCATATGCATAATCGTCCTTTACCCCATCCCCATAATTGTAGTATTGCTTCATTGTATCCGAATTAGGCCGGTACGAGAAGGTACCTCTCTCTCTCTCACGGAAGGTGCCGGAAAAAGTGATACTTACAGTCTGATACTGACTCGTAAAGTGATACTTCAAGTCTATGATATTGACCCATAAAGTGGAACTTCCAGTCTGTGACACTGACTCATAGATTGACACTTATTGTCTATGATAGTGATAATAAAGTGATACTCGATGTTAGTAGTACCGACTCATAAAGTGATACTTCCAGTCTATGATATTGACTCATATAGTGCAACTTGCAGTTTATGATAATGACTTATAAAATGATACTCATACTTTACATTAAGTCCGTCTACACGTGTCAGAGGAATTTTCTCCCTCGTCCTATTATGACGTTTTCTATATGAGATGATATCGAGGTCGGCTACCAAATCTAGGGAAATTGATAAGGGGACCATTTTTTGCACAGAGCGCCTGCCGTCCGACCTCTGCATCCCAGGAGGGTAACCAGGCGAAATAAGTGTCGTATTTTAATACTGGCTTTAAATACTGCTGATGTTTGTACTGCTGGGTTTGTTAAGTGGCATTTGGCGTTGGTTTTTTTAAATAGGGGCAAACGAGAAATCGAAGCCTTTTTACCACTTCCGACGCTCATGAACATCCACATAATTACCATGTCAATGTGTTGCCCTCCTCCCTCCTCCCGCTAATAGGCCACCGGCTACTGACAAACCGCACGAAACGCGACACTGAAGATGTCACTTTACGGCGGTATTATGTGAGCGAGAGGTCCCGGTCGTGCCGGCACAATTTCGTTGCAAAGGAGGATGTAGTGTCATGCACCATGCGTGGCATTACCTCCACCTATGCAGCATGGTACTACCTCTTCCTGAAAACATTCGAACACAACATTAAATTAAATAATATTAATTTTTGTTAGTCAAAGAAACACACCTGTTTGTACTTTAAGGGTTGGATCGTATTAACATTCGAAGAATATGCTATAATGGTCCTAATCAACGGTCCTAATTGACGGCTCTTGATCCAGCAGTAGCTGTGAATCAGGAAAAGTAGGCACTGACTGATAGATTTAAGTTTTGGACGACTGGACGACAGTCAACCTAACGAAAAAGAAGCACTTTTTCTACAAAAAATACCAGTACTCTTTTGAATTAATCCAGTGGTTTTACAGGTCAGAGAATCAGTTTTACAGGTCAGAGAATCAGTTTTACAGGTCAGAGAATCAGTTTTACAGGTCAGAGAATCAGTTTTAGAAGCGTGACAGTCATCACTGTTAAGGTGCTATGTGCTATGTCATGAGCGAGAGGTAACTCCACGGTTGCAACATAGCATGGCACTGCCTCTTACCAAACAGGTAGAACAGAATATTATTTCGATATTGTTATCAACTGCCGACTATCCTGCTACTATACTGATGTTGGTATGTTAGCTCGCTCTGCATCTTCTACCACATCTACAACGGGGAGTATTCTGAGGAGTTAAAAAGAAAAGTCTACAACTGTGCGTTTCAATTCAGTAGCGAAACGATACGATATGGGGTTCTTCAAGAAAAGAGCGTACTCCCATCTTAAGCACCTGCTCGTTTTTCCTTATTCTATAAAAAAAACTTGCTTGCTACTGTCCAGTAGCCCTCGGATAAGAGCCAACAGTGACGATGACAATTATAATCGTCACAATTGCAATTAATAATAATTGAATACAGATTTAGAAGCCTATACCAACCTTCAAACCACACTGAGTTAAACTTGATAACACCAGATTTGTCGTTGACCAATACATCAATATTTTCACTATAGTTGGTCAACTTGTGAGAATTTTCCAGCACCTCAGATATATAAAACTTATACTGACTACCTTCGCGGTAGAACTGCACCATCGCACATTCACCGCTCTCTTCCCATGTGATCGGATATCGTGCACTATAGTACCAAATACTGCGAGTTAACTGAAAAGATAAATAAAGATTGTCTCAAAACACTCTATATTTTGTTACAAACAAATTGTACCGTGCCTGCCAAAATTAGGCCCGCCCGTGGAAGTGCACCTCGCTCATATGCTACTGGCGTGTAGTGTGGACTGTGCTCTCACACATTGTGAGGTTCCAGGTCGTAAGATGCATCGGTCCAATATGGGATCCGATGAGGTGTGGAGCCGGTGGGGAGTCGCGGCTATACAAAATACCTGCTAAAATCCTGCGGCTACCATCGCCAATTCTGAAGTGCCACCAATCTGTTTGTATTTTTAACAAGCTTTTATTAGCTTCGGTCGTATGTATAATATTAATGTAATACAAATTAGCTATGTAATGAAACCGCACCATGGTTTGAGCTGAGTCTTAGCAGTGGGGATCAGCAGCCTGAGGTGAACGCGGATACCTTAGGCGAAGCCAATTGAATCGAGGGGGCTGCTATATTTAACCGTCGTATAATAAAGAGGCCTAAGAGCAGGGGAAGAGGCGTTTTTTGTACCCCTCTTATAAGAGGAGGGGGGGATGACTAAAAAAAGGCCAGGGTGGGAATCTGATCCCTTTGTACTTTCCGAAAGTTAGCGGGGTTGTCCAGTGCTGCGGGATATATGTGGTGTTGTCCCTTTAGGGGACTAGCCACTGATGAATGTGCCCGAAGTGGCCATAGGCTTACCACCTATGACATCAGGGGCCTCAGTACCTTGGCTAATCGTGGGTGTTCTAGTATATCTACTTACGAGTTGTGGATGCACTAGCACACCTCTGCCTACCTCTTCGGGAATAACAGACGTGAAGGTACCAGCCACTGATATGCTTGTAGTTCCTGACGATTTGTTGTCCCGGGGCACTCACTAATGGGGCTGCCAATCGAGGGCTTTTTAGGAGGTATTTGGCAATATAATGTGCCGTGAGCCCCACACACCACTGGACCCCACCCAAGTATGGTTATGGTGCATAAATACGTATCCCACCATCAACAAAAAGAACCTTTAAACATGATTTTGGCGTACTTTGAAACGTCGGATTAATTTAAAATGTACACAAACACATCAGCGGTCTACAATGATGCAATAATATATAAAAATTTAATGTCTATCTTTTTTTGTACAAAGTGTGTATGTTTTTTTTTTAGTTTTTAAAACTATTCTTATTACTTATCAACGAAACAGCTGAATCATTTCTCAAAGTCGTGCATGTGCCAGCGTGAACCCTGGCGTTGCAGACAATGGCAAAACAATAATTTGATAGGATGCCACCAGTTGATGGGGGCCATCGATCCTAATATTCATAGGTTAGCTGCTTCATGTTAAGATGGAGGTCCCGGTGAATATGTCGTCAGCCTCAGACCGTATACTTAGGGGTGGCGTTGGTGTGTCCTTGCGTTGAGACTCGAGCAATCGGTCCAGATCATTTTGATCGGGCATTCTAAGAGGAAATGTTACCAGGTTTACAGAAGTCCCTGTACGAGTCCTTTGTCATTGATTGTTTGCTAAATTATAAGATAATAAACTTACAGCATCCATGTCATAATTTTCAGCAGCCTTAACTGGTGTACACGGAGGGCGTTTGGCTGCCGAGACCGCGGTGTTTATCAACGCGATCATGACTGGAGCCGACGTTTTCTATGTCTCAGTACGAATACACCCTCAGTTGCCTGCTTTCCAAACAATAATACGCACCTCCGGTAGTACTGGCTATCGTTTAATAAAATGGGTTGAGGGACCTGTCGAATATAAGATTTTGCTTAAGTTTTTTTTTTATTTAAAAATATGAACAATAATTTATGAAAACACAATTTATTGTCCTATGATGATGATTGATGATAGTAAAAATATCTATTTTTGCATTCAAATAGATATTTTTGCAATGGATGCATGGAATTTGATAATTGTTTTATTGTTACATTCAGTGTGGCATGGCCAAGGTTAATTAAATAAGGCGAATTTGTTAAGAATATTGTAAGCTATCATAAAAATGGGTTGTAATATCTCAATATTTTAGAGTAGGCTGGTTTGTTACTTCGGTCACATATCGTTATATATTACAATTAAAGTAAATTCTTATATATACTCGTATTTCAAATCTGCACTTACAATACAATAGCTATCTGTGCATGGAAAATAAATGAATAAAACTGTTTTATGGGGATTTATTGAGGCGTGTGTATATTTGACTTGTGTATGATTACGTAAACTACGGCAATGAGTTCTTATTGGTATACGAGACGGGATACGTGCAATCGGAGCACTTTGATGGCTTTTTTGATGGACGATTTGTGGCCAACCTTAACCCCATCCCTCCAATGGGCCTGAGTGATATGTTGTGCTGAATATTATGTGACCGAGATGTAACTCTCTGGTCGAATCGGCCCAATTCTACCGCAATCCAGCATGGCTACTTCTTCGTAATAATGCCACACAATTATAATTTAAATAATTTGTCGTAATTAAAACCAACATCATGGAATGCAGTACGATATTATCTCCTGTCTCTATACCTTTTATTCCATTATTAATATATTATACTCATAAAGGCACACCGATTCATATATTGCAAACATGACTCCATAATTAATAATATAATCCTTAATTATTAGGCAATAGATATTATATGCTTAGTTGTTTATGCTAGTGGTGTTATTAGGAAGTTGGAACGAAATTAGATTTTTTTAAACTTTTTTTTTGACAAAATTTGATAATCTAAATTTGGAAGCTTCTTTGTCTGCTAGAAGTGCATTAAGTTTATGATGATCAATCAATCAGTGAGTGAAAAAGTCAAGAAATTACTTTTCTGTTTTTGTCGTGATTTATTTAGTTATTCATTCAAACCACACGTTAGTGTGCCAATAAAAATATCACGGCCACGGATCAAAATTAAATTTAGCCTTTATATAAAGTTGGACAAAGTTTGCCAAATATCAATCAGTACTTTTCGGACCAGCGCCACTGCTGCCTGTCGCCGATCCTATTGATGGTACTGCCAACACGGCGCGAGCTCTGTCCGGTGCTCCCGTCTATTTATTGTCACAACCTTTAACTACTTTTACGCCAATGTGAGCTTGGCTTGAGAGTGAGGAGTGGTTCTATGAGTGCCTCCTCTTCTTAACCCTTAGCCCTCTAGTACAAAGAGCAGCCCCCTCGATTCGTTTTGGTTTCGCTTAAGATAGCAGAGTTCACCCCAGGCTGCTGAGCCCTACCAACATGACAAGGCTTAACCATGCTGTAGACGGTCACTTGAGGGATCGGGGTTTAACGCTGGGACGCGCACGCATTTAAACAGCGAAACGGTTTTGCCTGATCCTACTGGCCAGGGGTGGGTTCTCGCTTAGGGCGATGGTTCCCACAGTAAAGGTGGGTAAGATGCCACGAACCGACGGATGCCTCCAATCTTAATATTCTTTGGTTTATCTTCTTTGTGTTAAGAGAGAGAGCACGATGTCTATGCCATCGACCTCAGCTACTTAGCGGTGGCGTTGCCTATAGTGCAGTGCGTTGTATTCTTCCGTTGACACTGGAGCAATCGATTAATATAATTTCGTTCGTGCATTCTAATAGAAGACCCACCTGCATACTGAGGCGGCCGGCTGCAGGTGGCTATATGCGGCTCTCTTGGCATGGCTCGTTGGCTACAGAACAAAATAGTAAATTTACACCATCCATAACAAACTTGTCGGCAGCCTTAATTTGTGTACCAGCTGCCGACACGGCGGTGACTATCAACACAAACATCGCTGGAGTCAACATTCTCTTTATTTTATTACAGTACAAATACGATCTCTATTTTGTTCCATCCATGCAGTAGTACGTTGGTCCGAAAGATACTAGTTATTGTTTAATCTGATGGCGTCAGGGACATGTAGAAGATTATATACCAATAATAGTATAATTTGTATGCAAATTGTGAACAATAATTAATGTTAACTTACACAATTATTCCGTTTCATTGTCTGGAAGTGGTAATAAAAATCTTTAATAATTGGCTGTGTAAAATATCTCTGTGAACTCAGGACGGACTGTTATCCGTCCCGACTTCGCGCGCATTTTTCGCGACACATGGCACAAATAGACTGATTTAGAAAAATAAAAAAAAATTACGGCCTCGTAAACTTACAAAATGGCAACAAATCAGTCGGGACATAAAAGATTTCTGCAGCTGTATTAAGGATTTACATTGTTATTTTTTTACACCTTTGGTTACATTATTATATTCTCACGCTGGTCTCTAACGTCTTATGAAATTTTATATAACCTTTGTTCATCAGAGAATGTAATATTCTATAATAATAAATATTTTTTCAAATCGGTCCAGTAGTTTCGGAGCCTGTTCAATGCTAATAAATAAACAAACAAACAAACAAACAAGCAATCAAATTTTTCCTCTGTATAACATTAGTATAGTTGGATAGGGGCGGATTTGTACCTTTTTGGTCATCCGGCTGCACTTGAGGAATTTTTCTATGAAAATTCCTCAAAGCAATATTTTTATACTAAGAATTGACAATTGCTATTGCAGGATTGCATTGGCATTTCAGTTTGGGGCGGTGCAAGAAAGGGTAACCTGATCACAATAGAAAGAGCACAACGTTGTACTTTAAGAGTAAACAATTTTAAGTATTTTAGGTATCCCACGTCAAAACTTTATAGGGATTTTAAGGTCCTCACTGTAAGACAACAATATATTAAAACAATCCTTCTCCGACAATATTGCCAAATCCAATCAGTAAATTTGTGCCATATGAGAAAACATCAGGTGTATGAAATCCCTTCATGTAATGTAGGCCGTCAGCCCGTGACCGTGACACCTGAAAGGTTACCGGAACGTTGGGATATAATAAAACTTGAGGGATAAAGACAGAATTTTCGTTTCGAAATTTCTGCTTCCGGGAAGCAGTCCTAATATTCTTTTTTTTAAGCTCTTAACTGTCGTCCCTTTTCAGCTTATTTATGTATCCGTTTGCTAAATTTATTAAAATATATATTCATTTTTTAACAACTTATTAACTTAGTAATTATAGTTAGTTAATAAGTTGTTAAGAAAATAATATATATTTAAATAAACAAACAGATACATAAATAAGCTAATATTATATATATTTATTATTTTATTTTATTTATATATATATGTGCCGTCGCGTATTGTGTGGTGTCTTTTTTTAGTTTTTATAGCCTGGGAGAAATACGAGAAGTCAGGTCACGTAAGTGATCACCAACGGCCACAGACATCTGCCACACCATGCTGATGCGATGCTGGCTTTTCAGAATAAGCTTCTTCTTTTTATGTCTGAGTTTTATGTGGTCTATTGGAGGGTAAGGGGGCGGAGGGCGTAAGTTATACGATGAGAGTAAACTTGAACCTCTGACATGTCACCGGTCTCAATTGAATTATGATTAGATTAATGCGAACGTAAGTATCAGATAAATTACGGATTTCTGTTCCACAATTTCAGAGCGGAAGAGACTGTCCTATATATTTTGAAATCGTGCACGAAGGCTTCCGTACCAGTATAGGGAAGTGTCAAAAAGAACACGTTCATTGCATGGCATTCCACCGCTCTGCCCGGGCCTGTTTCTGTGCCTCGGTGAGGCTGTGCGGCGACCAAAGTGAAACTATGCTCCTCGCGCGAAGATGATTTTGTAAAATCTCATGAACGCTTTCCAATCCAATCTGTGTTATGACCTGAATCTCTTCACATGTAATTCGCGTATTGCTTTGAATTACAATTTTCACTGTTAACACGTTTTCTTTCCGTAACGTCGTTAAAGGGCGACTACTTCATTAGTCTTTTCGCAAAGTTAGTGGACCACTCCTTAATTGCTTATTCCAATGATACACGGTTGCCTTGAAATCTTAACAAATCACAGCGCGAAAATACCGGCGCAGATGCGTAAGACACAACAATTTTAAATAGGTCGTAAAAAGTGAAGGGAGGTTTAAAAAATAATACACATTATTTATTTATAAGTAACTATATTTTCAGAATAAATTACATCTAGTCAGTGTCTCATACTTATGTACGTGTAGAGACTCTGGCATTTTTCTCGTAGTACTTTCTGTGTGGACTGGTCTATTGTCGATGGGAATTTTATGACTCTTTTTATTATAAAATCAAGTCCTCAAAAGCTGTCTGTCTGTATGTGATCGATTTTGTTATAATGTACCGAACTGATTTACATGAAGTTTGCACCAATATAAAGCAATTCCTAGGAACGTTGAAGTATATATGTAATTCGATTGTTATGATGATTGTATATAACGGGCTTATTTTTTTAAGTAATTGTTAATATTATTCACGGGCGAAGCCAGGGTGGATCGTTAGTGATTCATATTTTTAATGCACTTAATAATTGCACATGCATATATAAATTAATACTGTGATACCTATACAAAAATATTTATTCACTTTACATGTCAAATTAAAACCGATATGCAACGTAATTAAGTTAAAACATATGCTCATTAGCTCTCGAAATGATATTAAACAAGTAACCACAAGTAATTATAACATCTACTATTTGTAAAATTCAAATTTGTGCAAATTATGATTACATGCGAATTACATCCTCAACGTAAATAGGTATTTAGTTTTACTAATAGTGCAATCAAAAATCGACTTAGCGACATTCAATAAAATGGACACCTCATTTGCTATTTTACAGTGTACCTATTTGTAATCAGCGAAGTAACGTCATACCTGCTACTGACTTGTGATCGCAACGAGCCGTGACCGACATAAGTACGGATTCAAAAGGAAATAAAAAGTACTCGGAGAAAAAGACGAGTAATACCACATTTCGAGTATGAAAAGAGAGTTTAGAGTTTAGTTACAGTTTAATATACAGATTTGAAACAATTTTCATTCTATTTAGTATACACGTAACCATGAATGAGCAATCGGAGCCCTGTGACGACTACCAGACACCCATAGACAAGCTTACATTTCAACATTCATAAGAACCCTATCAGCCCTGGGTAGAGTTCAAGGGTGTGTGGGGCTCGCGGCACCTTACAGTGCCGATTACCGAAAAAAACCATCGCGAGTGCCACCCTGGCCACCATTGGCGAGATGCCACGGAACTACAAAACTTCAGGGCTTAGGTGACTCCAAGGGACCGATACCTCTTTCACAGAAGGATAAGAGGTTGCCTCGCACCACAGACAACCCCACCAACTTTGGGACAATACAGTGGGGTGAGTGAGGTTCCCATTTTCGCGCCTTGCCCCGGGCCCAAAAGCGTTCCTCCTGTTGCTCTTCTCCCCCTCTTCTAAGACGGCAAAAAGCGCAGCCTCCTTCAATTGACTTCGCTTGCGTTCAACCCAGGCTACTAAGACCCACCGCCACGACCAAGCCTTGAACCTTGGGAAGTTACTAATAGACCTGTGCAACTTGCACTCAGACTATAGTCGAAACTCTAATGGGTCTTCATATACTGTCCACGTTGTTGTGACTCAATGAACTATCCTCTAATGCCATAAACGTTGCAATATTGACAATGCCCATGGTTCGAAAATCTACGGATTTATCGCCCATATAATCCATTTATATATCATGTCTGAACACCAAAAGTTGATAATATAACTGTCTTTTAATGTATAAATTTAATTTAAAGTGAATACAAAAAAACGTTAATTCTATAAATCGTCCGATGTGACGTCACTTGTTTATTCGCGATTATAAAAGTAAGTGATCCAACCGATAACAACGGCTCGGCCAACGAAAACGTCTGGTTCAGTGCCCACCAGTTTCTGTCTCGCTCGCTCAACTTCTCGGATCCGTTCCTGCGCCCAATGACTGTCCTTTTCAGGATAGCGCCCCTTTCGGGGCGTGAACGCTGAAGTACGCCGGTACTTTTTACCGCCGAAGCTCGTCACCGTCTTCCGCCACTATAGCCCCGGCCCATGTACCTCCTCCGCCGCCTGAGCAGCCACACCTCATGGTGCTGGCGAACGTCCCCGCTACACGCATGGCGCCTGGTCAATCCAATGCCGGTAAAAGTAAAAGGTGTAATAAGAGTAGAGAGAAGAAAGATGGCGTCAACTCTACAACTGGAACCATCTATCAACTACCCCCCACCAACTGCTGACAGTAACTCCAAGTCTGAGATACCCTCCCAGACGGCAGCCAAGATCTCGTGCATTCCTGTAGTGCAACCCAGTGCCGGGACGGCACAGCAAATTTCATCACCCTTATCTGTACCGACCGCCCTAATGGAAAAGAAAGAAAGAACGATTGCCTAAATCCACACAAAGTGAACAAATGTTACAAAACAAAATCTAAACAATAGTTAAATGGTAAGGATCGTGCAACACGGTCTCAAGCTCGGCATTTGCTGGCACTACTGTCAGTGCCGGTCTGCCGCTTGAGCCGTCCGGTAACCACACTGTCGCGCCTACACACTAATTATACCTAACACATAATTTAAAGTATAATTTTATTTTTCCACAATCTTAAGCGTATACAGGCATGCACAAATTATTACATTTTTATATTAATAATTAATATCCTTTGCCACTGGCAAAATGTCAGACACTACCTCAATATCATTATGAACAAAGATATAAATGCTAATTTACAATTAAACAGACAACAAAAAAATACAAAAAAGGAGTCGAAATGTGCACTAGACTAACAATATTTAGTAGTAATCCAATATAAAACATAAAATATGAAATGTACCCGCTGTGTACGAGCAAGTGCGATGCCGATCGGATCATATTGAAGCCCAATTTTACTCATGAATAATAATTATAGTTTAAGAGTGTACTAATAGTACCTGTGCAGTGATAAGTTGTAGCATAACAATAAAATCATATAATGCTTGCATCATGGACAAATTTCTCTTGAATTTCTAAATGTCAATAACAGAAGCTATCTCTTATACTTTTGCACAGTAAGTTGCTTAGAGCAATGTCGCGAGTCGCATTTCCTAGAACCAGCCATCCACTCGAGTTTAGCATACAGATATGAAGGCTCCACATGCGTCAAGACACCAAAAAGAAGACACAACAAATGGAGCTTCGACGGTGTTTCATTTTCAAAATAGCTCGTTCATTCAGATATGGAGTAACATGTCCCCTAGGAGGTATATTAAAGCAGAATCGAGTGCAGGCGTTTTGGACTCTTTGTGCAAGCCTTTGTGTTTAGCAGTTAACCGAGATCCATATATAACATCATCGTAATCTAACTTTGATAGTATCAAAGATTCAGTAAGACGGATGCGTACATCTACTCCTATGTGTTGCGACAACAACATTATACTGGATCCTCAGACGATAAAAAGTTGTCTTTATAAGGCTGATTATATGGCTATCAAACCGAAGATTTCAGTCCAGTAGCAATCCAAGGGTACGTGCTTCCCGTACCCTTCCTATGGTCTGATCCATTAATAGCACTTTATTTGTAAACTGAAGTTTAGTTAATTGAAACTTTGTCCCGTAGTTGAAAATCAATCGTTTGCTAACATCCTAAATGGCCAGTCTAGTAATAGTTACCTGGAACGCCAGGGGTCTCCATGGGAAGCATAATATTCTGCGACACACTCTTCGCGAGCGTGACGTGGACGTTGCCCTGATTTGCGAGACCCGTATCTCGGGACGGCGATACACGGTGCCCGGGTACCACACCTACCGGGTAGACTACACCGCCCCCCTCCGGGCGGCCGCCCTTGCCGCGGTCTGGCCATTTTGGTTAGGCGCACCATAAGACATCCGGTGCTACCGCCCACGCTTACCACCTCCCTCTATACCCTTGGCGTCGAGGTATGCTTGGGTGCTAAACCCACCTGGCTGTTCGCAGCATACAAGCCCCGAACTTCCGTCTAGATTCCTCGGAGATTTAGGGGCTCTTATCAGTAGAGCCCACTGCAATCGCCGGGGATCTTAACGCCAAATACACGGCTTGGTGCTCGCGGTACTGCACCTCCGACGGCCGCCAACTCCTCGCTGATGCAGAGGCCCGCGGATACACGTTTATGGCCCTAGACCAGCCTACCCATTTTCCGGACAAACCGAAGTCCCTGAATGTACTTACCATCACCATAATAGACATCCCCGATGCCTTCCAATCGGACTACTGCCCGGTCCTCATCACGTTCACAGCCCCGGCTCGCGCCCTCCCGCCACCCCTGCGTTCTAATTTCGACCGCACCATACATACATTCCCGGTGGTGACTGCGGCGAACGTGGACCGCCTGGCGGATGGCATAGCCTCGGCCTTCTCGGCCGCTCTAGCCGCGGCCACTAAATCTCCTGGCCTATCCCTTCCTACGACTTCTCGGCCCGATCTCACCCGCCGGATCGGTAGGCTGATTGAGGAGAAACGTAAGCTTGTTCGTCTATGATAACGGACCAGATGCCCCTCCATCCGTGCCGCCTTCAACAGAGCTGCTGCGGTAGTCAAATCGGAGCTCGCCGCACACTACATACCGTCATGGGTATGCCGCCTCTCCCAGGCCTTCGAGGATTTTCCGTCCATCTATCGCCTGTGCCGCCAGCCCGCCGACAGCAAGGAGCCCACACGTTCTCTAAGGCCGGAGTCCCTCAGGGTAGCTGCCTTTGTCCGGCCCTTTTCAACAAGTATGTGGACGACAACCCAAGCAGCGAAGGGGCCACGGCCGCCCTGTACGCCGACGATACATCATATATAGCAACATCCCTCAATCACCTACACGCAGCTATTAAGATCTAGCGAACTCTGGACTTGCTCCCCGCCTGGCTGTCGAAATGCCGGCTGGCTGTTAACGCCGCCAAATCTTAGGCGGTGACCTTTCCACGCTGTAGAAGTTGCGGGTGCAAGCGGGTGGGGAAACCCGCTGACACTCAGCGGCGAGCCCATCCCCTGGGCCTGTCAGGCCAGATACTTGGGTGTTTGCCTGGACTCCAACCTAACCATAAGTCCACACGCCTGCGCCTCTTCAGGTAAAATTAATTATCTACAAATTATACATCCGCTCCCGTATGCGGCCCCGGCGTGGTACCACCTATCCAAGCCAGGGCCCTGTGTTGCATAGTCGACGCCGTTACGTCAGGAATGCAACCATCATCCGGGACCTCACGATGGAGGACCTCGACAAACATATAGCCGGCCTGACCTCCCGCCTGTTGGCAAAGCAGACGCCTCTACTACGCTATCCGCCTATTGGCCCCCTACCACAGGTGGCCTCCCGGCCGCAGAGCGTACCCGCGCGGCTCCACGCAGCCCTCCGAAACGCTGGATGCACGACCGTCGCGCGCGCCCACCAGTTCTGTGGCTAAGTGCCAATGGTCAAGTACTTATGTCACATTCATGCATTTGCTTCAAACTAGCTGGATCTCGTTTTTCGCTTATGCGCCCAAATCCATATATGCTTCATGCTTCCCATCTCATCTTCATGTACTCATTCATCCAGTCACATCTTTCATGCTTCTACTGCTCCATAGCCGCCTTGATGCCAGCGCCACAGAAACGCTGCACTATCACTGCTTTACACGCACGCCTGGTTGCTGTAATAATGCTTTCCTCTTTCCCTCTCTGGCTCCTGTACCTCCTCGCTCCTTCTGCTCCAAGTCCCCGTAGTGGGGTTCCTATCATGTAGATACACTACGGGAATGGTTCCCCCCCTCCTCCTTTTTTCCTTCTTCTCAGCTAGCTGCGGGGCTCACCCGCCCGCCTGATCAGCGGGTAATAACCGTCCTTGGTCGCTGACTGCCATTCGCTGGGTCTTCGCCGGGACTACCGGCGATTTCACCTGGTTGGGGCAGACCCCCCAGCACCTCCCCGTTGTGAGAACGGGCGACTGAGCCCAATCGGAAAGGCAACGGCCCCCTACTGCGATCCGCGATCGCCCCAATGACCGCTCCATATTTATGGAGTGACACCCCGCAGACGCCAGATGAGGATCGAACAGCTACCACCTTGCGGGGGTATGAGCAGACCCAGTCTACTGGCTCGACCGCTGAACAAGACGCAACTCTGCCTGGTGCACAAAGTTAAGTAAAAACATTATTTATTATTTAGTAAGGTCATTAATGTGTTTACTTTCTAATAGAAGTTGGCTTATTTATAACAACTAGTTTGAGCAAATATTATAATATTGGGTAGTCATGCAGCAATTGTAAAAATGATGTGTGCCCTGTGTAAAGAATTGTGAAAATGAAATAGCAGCGTGACAGCAAAATACTTTTAATTTCTGTCTCACAATCAAGAATTTAATTTAACTGTGGCTGGCTTAAGTAGACGCATCACCTCCGTGTGGGTCACAATGGCAGTGACAGGTAGCAGTAGGGGTGCCATCTGGCGGCTAGGCGAGGCATTGTTAACCAATCACGTCACTGCCATTACACTCGGCAATCCTTAAATAGTTGTTTCCGCAACGGACACCCCCAAAGTTAACTCTCTAACAGATCTTCAGCCTCAGATTGCTTATCAGAGCTGCTGGCACTATTCGATATTTTAGCGATGCTTTTCTGGTTTCTCAAGGAGTCTGCGAACACTAACCCCATGAGACTCTTATATCCCCATAAACCCTTGATGCTTCAAATTCGATATCTATCATTTCTCACTACTTTTGTAACTACATAAGGACCGGAATATAAGTCGTCAAGTTTAGTCTTAACCTTGGAGGCACAGCAAGTCGGTGCTTGCTCCCAGTCCCCCTTGTCAATATCGCGCTTCATCCTAGCCACAAACCTTTATTATTCGATCAGAAGCCTTCTCTCTGCGAGAGTTTACAGGTTTCAGAACTCGTCCAGGGACCGAAACGTTACATACAGATCTACCAGTGCGAGCGACCATAAAATCATAAAGAGCTTGTAATTAGTGGTGTCATTAATTCCCCAAGTTATGTCAGGCAAAGAGCTTACCCAGGCCCTTAACGCATCAAGTATCGTCCTATTTGTTCGTTCCACTTGACCGTTAGAACGTGGACAAGCAATTAGCATTTAAATTATGCCTGAATTGTTTATCATTTCAAAATTCCTTACACGTCCCTACTTGTAAACGCTTTACTGTGATCGATAACTATGGGATCAGGTAAGGAAAATAAATAAAATATTTCTCGAAGTACTCGAATAGTTTCAAAAGAATTTACATTTCGCGTTGGCTCCACTATAACGAACTCAGAAAGAGCTTTCGTCGTTACGAGCATATTGATATCCTTTCTTCGTCCTAGTAAAAGGACCAACTCGATCAATTTGAACCATTCTCATGGGCTCCTAAGGTTTAGAAATTGGATGCAATGTACCATCTTTACCTTGCCGTATGCACAATGGAGGCAAACAGTCACATACACTTTTAATAAACCTTGTCATTTTGGGAAACCCATATTCATTTCTAATTAGTTCGGTACAACGATTAAATCCTACGTACCCGATATCGCCGTGGTGCATTCGGACTATTTTCCATCTAGCTTCGGTACGGACGACAAGACGATTACCGTTTAATGGTCTGAGATAAAGCCTGTCGCCAATAATTTCGTAGTTATTTTTTATTTCTGACCCACCGGTATTATTTTTCAATTGACCATCCATTGAACTCAATAAGCATTTTGGCAAATAAGCATTTTGACTGCCAGTATCAATGTACGCTCTTACATGGATGATACCATTGACCTTCACAACCTTCTTGTACACTTCATTGTAAGTACCACGTTTACTTCGTGGTACTTACAATGAAGGTACTAAAGAAAAAAAAGGCTATGTGAGGTAGATCCTTTGCAGTCTGCAGTTGTCATAGTGCAGCTCGTTGTAATGTCTTTTAGCTACGCACTTATAACAAGTTCACGTACTAGTCTTCTTACTTCACGAACATGGATCGATTTCGGGATTAGCCAGTGTAGTGGTGGTTTACTTATGCGATTTTTCTGAAACCTCGTTTCAAGTGGCAAAGTGCGGTAGTCATCAAGCGCACATAAAAAACCTTCCTACTGTTCTCCTGGAGTTTGGCATTGAAAGGCTTGGGCGTTAGGCTGTAAAGATGGTGTTAGACCACGAATGATACAGGAAACGCTGACATTGCCTGTTGCCTTGCAGCAGAAACACATGGCTATTATCTTGGTGATATTTTGTAAACGATTCATTTGGCACTTTCTTATTATTAATTCTTCAAGCATATTACAATAATGGAAAAATATACGTTTTCCACGTGTAATCATAGTCTTCCAGATGACTACGCCTCCTCTTTGCTTGTCTCGCGGCCTGTCTTGGAAGTAGAACGATTTAGTTGTATTGTCCCAGCCGTGAATCTCTCCGATTTTATCGATTTTCCGTAGCCACGCTTGTACAGTGTGTTCGGCACTATCTGGATCAAATTACGGAATCAAGGATGCCGCACAATGAGTTTTTGACTTGCTTGGAGCTTGATAATCATCATGAAGAGCATGTATAGCGAGACTTCATTTTCCAGCAGATTTTTGAGCAGCCGGCGTGCTGGTGGCGAAGAAATATCGACATCTTCTCCCGACATTGTTTCGTCGGGAGGCCGTTAAACTTGAGACCGATTTTAAAACGACTGAGTGTAAAAGATGTAAAAATAAAATAGCCGCGTGACAGCAGAGTACTTTTAATTTCTGTATCACATATGTATATAAGTTTTTTTATAGCATAAAGGGACGAACGCGCAATCGCAGCCTTTTGATGACTACCGACGCCCACGGACATTCGCAGTTGCGTTGCCCTCCTATCGTTCCCCCCCCCTTGTAATGGACCACATAAATTATTTATTTTAAATATGTGTAAGTATTTATATAATTTAACATATATAATTACATATAATTTATTTAAATAGTTAAGTTAGGGATGTTACATTACTACGTATATATAGTTTGAGGGTCAATTTTTTAATGCACAAACAAACAAAAGCCAAGAAGCAATGGGATTTATTTGAAAACTACCGACGGTGATACTTGTAAGGCAGGATAAAGAGGACGGCCCTGGTTACACAGTTCGACCGCAATGCCGCAGGCACTATCTCTCACGTCTTAACGGAGTTTGACCTGAAACTTCTTGTTACAACTACAGTTTGCCTTAAATATAGCTTTCTCAGTGACATCAAGCCCCGACCATCTTAATTCCTATTCTATTGTATGTAGGCCAGTTGGTGGTAAAAAAATAGAAACCTTGCTTGCCTGTTTCTTAATTAATTGAAGTAAATTCGTTCGCCACTTTTCGCTGCCAGGTCTTTCGGTGAAAATCCAGCAAGTTTTAACTTACCTTTTCTAATCATTTGCGTTAAGTCGAGTGAGTGATTAGGCAGCTGTGGTCTTGATGAGGCTGCCACCTCAAAGCTTGACATCTGGCTCTTTTTCATTTCGATGCTACCCGTTTGGTGCCATTGGGCCCGGCCCATTGGGGGGGGGGGGGGAAAAGGAGGGCAACGCATGGGCATAGTAATTATGCTGATGTTCTTGAGCGTCGGTAGTCGTAGAAAGGCTATAATTGCTCGTTTGTCTCCCTATAAAAAATCAGTTTCACACACTGATAAGTCGCCTGTGCTAATAACAGCGGAGGCTTAGGCGCTCACAAATTGATAGTTTACGTACACAGAACTTAGTGGTCACAATTAGACGATTGCCTGTCCTTCTCCACTGTAACTCTGTGTTAAACAATGGACACGAAAGATGGTAAGCGAACGAGAGCAGTAACGCAGTGACGGACAACGGAAGGTTAGCACTCTGCTAGCAGACCAGCGGCACGGTCGACAGATGACTTACTAGCCATTACCGGGAGAAAGTGGATACGGGATGCCCAGAACCGGAAAGAAAAGAGTCCTATGCCCAGCAGTGGACAGATTATAACGGAAAAGTAGGTAAATACACAGAGCACAAGCATAGGAAGTCCCAAGGGGTAAGGCCAGGGCCGTGAACAATTTGGAGCGGTTGGTATTGGTAGGTTTTTGTAAAAACCGAAAAGGTTGCGCTCCACCCACCCTATGGAGCCAACTTCAACCCCCGAAAGTTTGTATGTGGCTGTTATTCGTTCACGTAAATCTTACTGATCGGGTGTGGTTAAGTTTGGCACAAATATAGGTAATAGTTGGAAATAAAGCCAAGACAAATTTTAATTTTAAACCCACGCTTAAGTGACAACCCTAAAAGTACCTACATCATGGATCACTATTAATATAGTTTTTATAATCACAAACCAACGCAATGAATTATTTCTTGTTAAGAATTTATTATGCATATTTTATGCTTAAGGAGAATACAAATAAAATTGTAATTGGTATATAAGGCCCATATATGCCTTTCGCATCACCATTTGTAACAAGAATTATAATCAACCGGACCTACACAGGAAACAGAAGGCACACGGAAAGAAAATGTTGTCAGCTGTACTGTTTGCTTTGAGCATCACTGCTGTGTCGGCAACAATCCGCCCATGCACAGAAGTTAAGGGCGTCCCGAACTTTGACATGGATGCCGTAAGTGTATATACCCTTTTTAGCGACGGTTCTTGATTTACAAAAATACCAAGATACACAGTCAGCGTCTAATAACCGTCCGCACAAAAGATGCGTGTAAGGTTGACTTTGTAAATGTGTTTAGAATGACATTTCAGTATGAAATCGTGTATCTTGTATTTGTGTAAATCAATGGTGACGCCTAAAATTTTTGGTAATTACTCCTTATGAAACGGCGTGGTAAAATACATTTTGGTGACTTCCGAGTCGCGACGCTCATAAACATTCCCAAAATTACAATCGCGATGCGTTGCCGTTCTATCTTCCTCCCCTCGAATGTGCTGTTACATGTTTACCCAGAATTTGATCAACTGGCAAACAAGTGTAATGACTAAAGTATCGTGGCATAATAAGTCATGGCGACTCAAGGTAAATCTTTAAAACACTATGGCAAATCCCCGGTTGCAAACCAAATGAGGACTCTGGACTTGATCAGAATTTTCGACTATTTAGATCAAAAGTTACGTTTTTTAATTCAAAGCATGTTTCAGTTAACTCGCGGTATTTGGTTTGAAAACGCCAGATATCCCAACCCCTGGGAAGATAACGGGGATTGTACTATGGTGAAATTCGATCGAGATGGAAGCGGCTATACGTTTTTCGTATCCGAAGTGTTGGAAAAGTCACGTAAATGGAGCAACGCAAGTGGAATTATAACGCTAGCGAGCAATGACAAGTCGGCTGTGATTAAGTTTGAGTCATCGTGGTATTTAGGTTGGTATTTTATTTATCGATTTCGAAAAAATAAAAGCTCTCTTAAAACTTTAAACTCTCAACAACTCAAACTATAAGCTATTTAACATATTGTATGATATATTTTTCTTTCAACTGACTCGGTCCACCACTCTTACCCACCGTGACTGGTTACTACAACCACGTAATTGCCAAAAACTGCGTAGGACAGCGCGGGATTGTGAGTTATTCAGTCAAAAAGAGACTGAAGCCAGGCGAAGCCCGGCTGTTATGTATCACGGTACTGTATATAAATACCGAACACATATTTACCACATGTTATATTTTATAGCACACATGTATTTTAATTTGTTATGGGATCCAACCCTGATTCTTCGATTTAGCTTACGGCCAAAGATATATATATATATTAATTGTGTACGATAGTTGTGCCATAAGTTTAGCGAAATAGCGCTAACTTCCACACGGCACCATTAAATAGGAGTAAAAGCTGACAAGTTGTTTTAAGGACCTTAATCTTGGAAACATTTTATTTTTAATTATTGTCGGAGTGATCTCAGGGAATGCTGCGGAAACCAAATTAAGCGCAATGCGGTGACCAGGTGAAACTACATTTCATGAAATTTCAAAAAGGAATGGTACCAGCCGCTCTCTCCCGGAAATGGGAGAGATGCATCCCGATGATACTAATATAATGGCTAAATCACAATTTTATCTCAGTCGGAGGGACAGGGAGGTCCCTCTTCCATCTTAGACAATGGGCGCACTCGAGTGGTCTCGGTGTTATCATGAGTAATTTATGTAGTCCGTAATCAGGGACATGGCGTTCAATTGTACACGCACACGCTTGTGTCATAACGTGTTCGTACACAGTTGGCAGTAATTACTCGAGGAATGCTACTATAATACTGATCTTTTGCTCCGCAGCATCAAAAGGAGGCAGGGAGGAAATCACATCCATTGTGGATATCGATTATGACCATTATGCCATATTCGTCGAATGTAAATACAATCCAGCCACTAAAGAAAAATCAGGTATTTATGATATACTACATAGGAGTGGCATGCTGCACAGGAGGAGGTAGTGTTGTGCACTATGCATGACACCACATTATCTTATGCACCGGAATTGGACCGGCCTGATTGGGACCCCCTCTCGCTCACTCCATAAAGAGGTAATAATATCACATAATATCTTCAGTGTCGCGTTTCGTGCCGTTTGTGAGTAGCCGGTGGCGCATAGGCAACGCATCGGTATAGTAATTATGTGGATGTTTCTGGGCGTCGGTAGTCGTAGAAAGGCTCCGATTGCTCCCCTTTTCTATAAAAAACACAATAATAACTCTGCTTACTATTTATTTAAGTAGGTACAGCTACATACTGAAACTTACAACTCTTACTAAATTTCATTCCCTTCCGTTCTCTTTGATTGAAGTTGGTCAAAAACCCATTTATAATGATCGATTCTTTGTTTTTCTTTTATCAAGTACGAATAAAATCTGGAATAACTTAACAATACTTTCTATTCCAAAAAAATAGCGAGGGCGAGTCTATACCGCCTGGTATAATCTCAATAAAAATAAAGCGTACAAAAAATATAATAATGCAGAAAGTTATTTTAAAGACACAGTTGCTCTATAACAGGGGTTCCGTAGAACATACATTATACACACACCGGGTGGAATATTGAACGCATGCCACAATAAAATTCGATGTTGTATATACGATATACAAGTTACGGAGGAATCTAAAATTAAGACATTTTTCAGACCACGTCTGGATATTATCCAGGGCGCCAAATCTAGAACCACAAGCAAGAAAAAAGTTGGAGGCCTTCTTTGAAAAAAATAAATATTTAGACATGAATAAATTAATCTGGGACAAGTTCGGTGTGGAAGATTGCACCGCCATGAACTAACTTGAGTTTTGTACGAAAATTATTTTAGCTGTGTACATTTTATAAGAAATAAAACACTATTAGAAAAATCATTATGGATACAACGTGCTACGTAGCGTAGGCATATAGAGCTGCGCTCACTCGTAGCACAGCCACGTGTTGCTACGAACGCGAGTTACGAACTTAAAACGACCAATTTGTCGGCCTGCCGAGTCCATAATATAAATTGATTATTTAAAGTTTTTAATTCTATCAGCAGCCCCTGCGACCCTTATATGTTCATTAGAAGATTTTTTTAGCGTTTCCTCTAAGAATGATACGTATATGGTTTTCATACGACGGCGCAAATTTGTGTAATTAGTATGAGTTTCATGTTGAAGGGATTTTGCTGTACAGAATGTGTTTCAGACTCATTCGAAGGGCCCTCTTTTAATTAGTTAAAATTTCATTCTTTAACCTTCTCTTTGAAAGTTACAGGGTTTATTTTGGGGTAACCACGGGCGAGAGCCCATGGTTACCCCATAACAAAACGTATCAACAATTCCCATTGCAAGAGATTGCAATGGGAATAGTTGATACGTTTTGTTTTAACCAACTGTAGGAAACTCTAGCGGAATTTCTATTTAACAGAATTCAGATAAGGATTCTCAAATTGATTGTATGCTCCTTTTTTGTATATGTTGCAACAAAGCCAGGCTTAATTTATTTTTCGAAATTATAATGATAAAATAACTTGAGTTTAATTTAAACTTTTTAGTGTGGTGATATGTTTTAATTTTTTAAATATCTGCTAATTTATTACTCCAGTAAGTTTATTCACTTAACGGTTCACAGTTATTTATATGGTTATTAGTTGATTTTAATTCCGTTTCAGTTATAAATTGAATAAAAAATAAATGTGAATAAATTGAATAAAAAATAAATGTGAATGTGCTCTTTAATTTACTGCAGTACTTAATCCTCCGTCTATACACCCGGTGATAGGATCACCTACTGCCTTAGATAATGTGAACCATTTACTGTGCCCTTTTGAAAGTTTGGTTTTTAATTGTACTTAGCCCTAATATATGTTTCGGTCTGGAGTAATAATTTTATCTAAAAGAAATCTTCGATTGAATATTGGGATTGCTAATCACATGGAAACGCATGGACATAATGTGTCATAGATTTCTATGAATATAGTAGACGCGCTGCTATTGCAATTTCTAAAACAGTTTTCTTCTTATGGGTGGTTCTCCCCTGAAGGCGCGCTGGCTTCTGCCTCGTGGAACTCGTCTTTGGGCTTGCTGTCAGTCACTAAACGCCGAGCCCCTCTCGTAGTCGTCACGCATGACGGTGCGGTGCACGGGGGTTCGCCATCGCTAATATGGGGCGCTAATAAGCGAAAGATGTACAATTATCCGACACCAACGTATTGGGAACACCGAATCAAGACATGAAATCGCACATCTTATCAATCACTGCGCCCGTGTTATAACTGTTCATGTCGTGAGCTTCTACCAATTTGCTATACACATCCACAATATTTGCTATACATTACACGCCAGATACATGCGTCCGTTCAAAGGCACCAAGAAGTCGAGATGCACGCGCCCGAGCAGGCGACGGTCGCAGCTGGTTGCACACCGCACATGTAGCTGCAACTCTCTCCAGGACTTTTGTCTATCCCCGGGAACTACAACCGCGCCCTCGCTTCCGCCTTGTTTTTCACTATCCCTAAATGAGATGTGTGCAATTATTTAAGACACGATTTTGTAAGACCTCAGGGATCACTACCTTGTGTCCCCTCACAAAGCATCCATTACATTCCAATATAAATACGGTATAATTATATTATCTGTTATTTTCCGAGGCCAACCATCTGATACATATCCTATAACTTGTTTGAGTGTCGGGTCGTCGTTGGTAGCGGCTCTCAGCTTCCGGGATGTGATGGACAACGAGCCGTCCACAACAAACCGCAAGTAAGCGGCGTGGTGGCCGCTTCGCGGGCCAAGTCCCCGGCGGACGGTGCGGTCGCGAAGAAACTTGCTCGCGATAGGTAGTCCGCGCTGTTATCTTTACTTTTTACACACTCGAT